>PVIH01006124.1:64536-115084 GCA_004025045.1 Sigmodon hispidus | reverse complement strand
ATAGTTTATTTAACAAATGGTGTTGGCATAACTGGAAGGAAGTGTGTAGAAAAATGCAATTAGATCCGAGCCTGTCACCCTGCACAAAACTCAAATCCAAGTGGATCAAAGACCTCAACTTAACCCCAACCACTTTGAACTTGATAGAAGAGAAAGTGGGAAATACACTTCTACAAATTGGCACAGGCCACCATTTCCTTGTTTTCCCTTGAATGCATCATTCATGTATCAATATTCAAAATTTTCTCATGGAGATAAAGAAATATACTTCCTACATATCCCATTAAACTTCTTCCATTCTCTGTGGGGTGTCAGTGCCCTCTTTGTACTCAGAGCTCCTTGCTTTGTGTACTCCCATTTTGACGCGATTGATATATCAGATTTCCTTTTTTTTTTTTAGTGTCCTTTTTTGTTGGTCTAAATACTGAGTTAATTTTTCCTGTGATTTTTAATCTCAAATCCAGTTACTACTAAATGAAATTACATTGCCATCTCACAGCTCTCAAACATAATGTAGTCACTTTTAATAAAAATGTAAGTTTTATATAAATTTAGGAAGATCTCAAAATAAAAAAAAGTAAGTATTTCAATGTTTAATTAACAGGAAAAAATGTAGAAAAAATAGCAGAAAAGTTCAATCCTCCTACAGTATTTATATATGTTTACAAGCCATTTGACCTCCTAGTTCTTACTTACATATTTTGAAAATTAGCCTCCTTCTTGACACTTACAACAAATAAAAGAATTGACTTGCTTATTTTAAGCCCAATTTTAGACTTGGCTGCAAGTTAAACAATTCTACTTTATAAGTTGTCAATTTTCACTCTGGGCTGCTGAAGAGTAGGTACATGGGATATGTACTGAGTAGTATCTACCAGGAAAACAGGTTTCTTCACAAAGTCCAACTGTCAATAAATGAATTTATATATTCTGCTTTAGAAGTTAAGCAGACCAAATCTCCATCTGAAAATAGGTCCTGGGAATGGACTCTGAACAAATGCACCCAACAATGAGAAATCCCTTTCCACTGAAAATATCTATACAATCGCTTACTAAACCTCACCTGCTGCTAAATATGTATACTGATATTTGCTTTACAGAGATGAGACTAAACTTGACTTATTTATATGCTCGTTTCTTTTCAAGATTTCATTTTATGCTGGAATTATGCATGTGTATATGTTTACACCAATAGTGGACTATAGATGTAAAATTACAGGCAATTGTATAATTTCTGATATGGATGCTAGGAACTAAATTTGGGTCCTCTATAGAAGCAGAATGGGCTTTTAATTACTGAGCCACTTTTTCTATTTTTTATAAAAGTATTTAAGCTATTTTGATAAACATTTCTACTTTATACTCTAGAAAATGATGAAAACACCAAGAACTATGTGCTTTACTTGCTAATAGACCTCTAAAACAGAAAATACAATGCACCTGGGTAAGCTAAATGTGTTTTTAACTTCTAAGATGACCTGCCATTATAAATACTGCATTGCTGTCATTTTTATCCATACTGTTCCATCTACTTTGGTCTCTATAAATGAAGTTCACATTTCAGTGTGGCCTCTGAAGCAATTTCCTATGGTTTCTCACAGATTCACAAGCTGCAAACATTATTAAAGCTTTTTCCAATATACATAATAAACCATTGTGCAGCAAGGCAGTGAATCATCATAATTTTGTTATGTCAAATCTGCAGGTGATAGAAAAAACAGACAAACCAAAAAGAACTCAAGAAGAAGATTCTTGGTGCATTCCAGCATATGGCTCTTGGACAGCTGCATAAAGATCTATAAAATATGATGTTTTTTTCTACTGACACTTCTTTACTGTAGCTTCTAATATGACATGGTGATTAGGGTGAGCACATCAACTCCACTGCCACACAAAATTTGAATCTCTGTGTCAACCACTATATGTAAAATTAAAGGCTTAAAAAGATGGATCAAAGGTTAAGAGTGTGCACTTCTTTAGCAAAGGGCATGACTTCAATTCCTACTACCTGTGTTGAGTGACACATGGTTCTGCTTGTAACTGGAATCTTCAGGAAATTGAATATCCTTGTGACTTCTGTAGACACTTGCATCCACTCTTAATTTTCTCTGTCTTTGTCTCTGTCTCTGTCACTATCTCTCTTTCTCTCTCTCTCTCTCCCTCCCCCCCCCCTCTCTCTCTCTCTCTCTCTCTCTCTCTCTCTCTCTCACACACACACACACACACACACACACACACACGCAAAGGTGCTTTCAAATGTTATAGATACAGATTTGTAGATTTGCTTATGTTAGGTAAATAGGAGCAAAGGTCAATCTAATCTCCTGTAGACTTATCTATCTGAACAAACATTTTGGTACAATTACTAAAATGAATGTCATTTTACATCTGAGTGAATGTTAAGTCACAGGAGTATTTTACATTGTTGATAAACATTCATAAGCATAATTCATAAGCATATTTTATGATATATTTTGTATTTCTATGACTACTCACTTGGCATAACTTCCAGCAGGCTGTTAAAAATGTCTTTTCATCACTTTAGATATGCATAATGAATTTATACTCCAGTAATATCACAAGAATTTCTCTTGTTGCTTTATACATTCTAAATAAAAGCATCATGTTAATGTATGATCTTTATTACGATGTATTGGATTTTATATATTTAATAAGAATTATATTTTAAGTGCACAAGTTTTGTTTTAAAAACTGGGTTAAAAATAAGTTTCTGACATTTTGTAAAATTTGTTCTTACTACATTTATAGATTTGTGTGTGAGTACCTGTGAGTGTGTGCAGGCACATGCCATAACATACATATGGAGGTCAAAAGATAATTTTTAGTGATCACTTTGCTTACACTATATGGGGCCCATAGACTGTACTTAGGCTTAGCATCAAGCTCCTTTATGAACTTTACATCTCACTGACACTGTTTTTACTTGTAGACTAGAAGAAAATTATTATATATCCATTTATATCATAAAGTCTATATGTTATGTCCTCCTCCTAATTCTTTCTCTGTGCCGTCCCCCTTTGTTTGTTTTGTTTTGTTGAAACGGGGTTTCATAATATATCCTTGGCTGGCCTAGAACTCACTATATAGACCAAGGTGGCCTCAGATTCATGAATATCCACCTACCTTTGCCTCCTGCATACAGAAATTAAAGTTGAATGTTTCCATTTCTTGCCCTAGAGAAACTCTTAAATAAATCTTATCCATATTTTGAGTTTAAAATTGGTGAAATTTTCCCTTAAAAGGCTATAATTAAGAGCTAGTGTCAAGAAGAATATCTTAAAAAAATAAAAAAATAAAAATAAATAAATAAATAAATAAAGAAGAATATCTTAAGGGAAGTCAAATCTGAAAGTCAGTCTTGAATTATTATATTTTCATAGGTGTCATTATTTTATATTCAGAAATTCTAGAATCTTCAGATTATATTAAACCAAAACCCTTTTATAACTTGTAAATTCAGTGAACATACAAAATGCAAAATCAACACAAAAATAAATCATGTATCTATACACCAATACATTCTCTTAAAGAAATTATCGAGAATAATTATACTTACAGTAGCCCTAGAAAATAAAATATTAAAGGAAAAAACTCAGTTCAAGTAGTTAAAGAGATGTGTAGTGTAAACTACAGGGATGCAATGGGAGAAACTGTAGACATGTAATACAGGCAATCCTATGTTAGGAATAGAATAGTACTTCTTAAAATTATTTTGTAGAGCTACATTTAGATTCAATTTACTCCCTACAACAGTATAAATGCTACTTATTCATGAGATATAAAATAATAAAATTTTAAAATTCACATGAAATCACAAAGAATTAGAAATAGTATATTTATACTATTTCTTAATCTTCAAGAACAGCAAGATTTGAAGACTTTATGCAACTACTTATTAAAGCATTTTCCAAAATCTACAGTAACTTAAAAAAAAATTGGCTTAAGGCAGACATATTTCATAGTGTCACAGACAGACTAAATATCCAACAAATACATGTGTGGGCTATCCTGTTTTCAACAGAAGTGCCTCACTTATTTATTTATCAATGAGTGTGTGTGTGTGTGTGTGTGTGTGTGTGTGTGTATAATTTCATTATGTTTTTCAGGAACTATGAAAGATGTTGACAAACAGGCAATGAAAGTAAGCTGCTTCAGCAGCTGTCAACATGAATATTACTCTATAGATAAGGCCTGCAAAATAGAATATAAATTTATTATAGTAAATGTTGTAACAGAAAGAATATATTGAAACCACATGAAAAGAACAGATGCAAAATTTAACTGTAGCAGCAATTTGAGAAACAGAACAAAGTTTTTCCTATTGTTCTCAGTATTTCAATGTATGCTTTTATTAATGACTCTTTAAGTTAATGCTCTGATTCTGTTCATGGCTACTTTAAATTCATCATCTCAAAGAGTAGATTGAGATTTGGGAGACTAAAGGATAAAACCAAGAAATCATTAAGACTGGCAGTTTATATGGGGAATTATCTGGATTTCTCTTCACATTTTATTGTGCCTTTTCATGGTTATTAAAATCAGTTTTCAACAAATACCTATGATGTAGCTATAACAATTAACTTAGATACATTTGCGAAAAATTTAATTTAGGAGTGTTTGTAGACTCCAAATCTGTGGAGATACTCAAAGTGCTCCTCTGCATTGAAAGAATGAATAACACAGAAACTATTGAACATGAGGTAACACATAGCAAATGGTTAGGAAAGCATCAACATATTTTAGAAATATTTCCTTTAAACAAATTACTTCCTAATCTGCATATTTTATAATGTTCAGCTTTCATGTATAAAGGACTATTGTTGTTTCTGTGAATCAATAGTGGGTAAGAATAGCTTTTGACAGCTTCTATATATCCTACTGGAATGTAATTCTACACTTTTTCTTACTGATGCATATGGACCAACTATAGTATAAGCACAATTAACTTTAAAATGTGGTTAATCTTGGGCAAGATTATGATGATGAAACACAGAGTCAGTTGTCCTGAGCTATTGGGAGCTCACTGACTCTGACAAAACAGCTAGGAAACCTTCATGGGACTGAACTAGGTCCTCTGAATGTCAATGACAGTTGTGTGGCATGGGCAGGTTTCAGGGCCTTTGGCAGTAGAACCAAAACAGATTGTTAATGCATGAATGGGCTTTCTGAAGCCCATCCACCATAAAAGAATACCTTGCTCAACCTTGATACTGGTGGGAGGAGCTTGGTCCTGACTCAACTGGATATGCAAGACTGTGCTGTGTTCTCCTGGAAGTCTTTAAGGTCTATGAGAAATAGAGACTGTGGGGTAGGGAGAAGCTTAAGATGACTAGGAAAAGGGAATGGAGGATAAACAGTGGTTGGTATTTAAAACATCAATTACAAACAAACAAACAAATAAATAAGTAAATAAATAAATAAAAAGAAAATGGTTCATGTGGTGGTGCATTTCTATAAACTCAGTTCTCCAGAGACAGAAGATCAATGAACATGAGTTCCAAGTCAGCCTCAGTTACATTGTGAATTCAAAGGCAGCTTAAACTACATAACAAGATACTGTCTTCAAAAGAAATAAAGAAATATATCCATATTTATATGCACCTGGATCTATTTCTAGATGCCGCCATATTCAATTATGTTTATTCTCATTTTAGTAAGTACATTTCTGTTATAATTAAATACTTATTATTAGTGCTAAACACATTCATATTACTATTCCTAAATATATTTTAGTAGCTGACCTAAAGTTATTCTTTAATAAGCTTTAAAATATGTTTTGAGTCTCACACATCATTTCCCTGAGACATAATTCTATTTTAATCTAATTCATATACCATACAATTCACCTATTCAAAAGAATAATTTGAAGGATTATTTTTGGCTATTCACAGATGTGTCTATGCATCAATGAATCTAAGGTTAATTTTAGAATGCATCAACTTAAAATGTATTCACACTATTTAACTATTGCTCTCCCATCTGAATTCATGTGTTTGCTTATTCTGTATATATTTCAGATCAATAAAAACATGTGTTATGTGGTGTTTAGTAACCAGCTGCTTTCACTGCAAACTGATCTTCAGACTGATTTACATTGAAACTAATGTCTGTCTTTACATCTGCTTGCATTGACAGTTCTACCTTTTAATCCATTTATAATTTCTTGGCCAGTTAAATTTATTTATATTTTGCTTCTGTCAGTGAAATGGTGGGACATTTTGGTTCAATGTATAGTAAAACCTGAAAGAGTAATGATTCAGTTATATGGCATCCCTAAGGCAAACCTCAGAGATTGTCTAAGCTTCTCATTTGGTAAAGAGCTTATTAACGTTTTATATACCTATTAAAGGTACTGTGGTTAGATTCTTCGCATTTTCAGTTAAAGCATATATTTTTCTTTCAAAATTGTTTAGTTTTATTTTTCATAATTCAATATATAAATAAAAGGAGGTATATCAAAATTAGCTCCTTCCTTCAAAATTCCAGAGTTATCAACATATCCATAAATTATCAACTTTTGATAACCTTCTAAACTCATTTAGTACTATTCCTTTGTATATGAGTGTAGGGTTAACCTATCAGTGGCCACAGGCTCAAAAAAAAAAAAAAAAAAAAAAGATTGACTTTCCTTCTTTGTAGTGTGAGGTTTCTGGCCTGTCCTAACCCCATAGTCCGGGACCCAACTGCAACTGCTTTTGCCCTTAAAACTTACTCAGATGTTCAGACCCTTCTATTAATTTCATGCTGTTTGGCCTAAAGCTCAGGCATATTGCCAGCTAGCTCTTGCATCCTAATTCAACCCATTTCCATTCATCTGTCCTGCCATGTGGCCCATGGCACACCTGTGTTACTTTTACACGTTGATTCTTTGGTGGCTGGATGATGTCTCCCCTTTCACTTCATCCTCTTGCTCCTATCTATGTTCTGATTTCTCTGCCTACTTCTAAGATGTCTGCCATAGGCCAAGACAGTTCCTTTATTATTCACAGTATACAGAAAGACATCCCACATAACTTCCCCTTTTCTGTCTAATCAAAAAGGAAGGTTTCAATTTCAGCACAGCAAAATTACATATAACAAAACAACTATCAAGCAAAAATTATAGTTACAATATCTAGTCTATTTGTTTTTTATTTTATTATTATTATTATTATGAACAGAGAAGTCACACTTTCTATTCTTGTATATCCTTATTCAAGGTCTCTTCCACCTCCCACCACATCAGGTCTTTCTCTCTTCTCCACAACTCCCCATCCCCTCCCTGGGCAGGCAGCAGGCAGTCCCATGGTCCCACTGTCCCAATATTTCTTAGTTCAGTCTTTAGACCCAGTTTTCTCCTTGCAATATCTAGTCTATTTGTATTTGTTAAATATTTTTAACAATTCCTATCATCTACTTTATCCTTGTGAGTCTAAAGTTTCATAACTAATATGCCTTTTATAATGACCAAAGAAAATTTTACTTATAACTAATCTTCAACTATATTCAAGACTACAGAAGGATATAATATTACTCAAGTAAACAGGAAATGCAAACAATATCAAAAATCTGGAAATGACAGAGATGACTTCTGTCTGCCTGGACAGTTACATAAAGTTGCTTTGTAATGTTAGGTATCCATCTCCAGCCTATAGGCCTAGAGTCTCTGGTATACCTTTCAGTAAAGCAGGAAATTTGAAGGACTGCTCTGCCAATTCTGGCATAGTTTGTCAATCACTTCTCCTTGTGTCCTGAAGTATGTCTGGCAGTTTTCTCTGCAAAGCAGGAACCCGAAGGACCATCTTGGTTTGTTCTGCCAAAATTCAGAGGTCACTTACTTATGGAACCTGCATGTCAAGTTTATATAGCATACTGTCCAGCAGTCAATACAAGAACAGTTTTTTTTTTGTCCAGTGACTAAACATTGCCACAAAGAAAGTAAATTCCACATGGAGTTCCCTCAATGCCCATCTCTTGAAGTAGATTGGTGCTGCCAAGAGCAGACCTGTCTCACGTTAGAACTTTAAGGTCTAAGTTCTTCAAATATTTTAAATGTCATATTCTACAGGTCTTTGAATTGCTTTTGAAGTTATCTATCTAATTGAAAAATGTCTTTTTATTTCTAAAAATACTATCTAAAATGACTATAAGTTTGATTATCATTAATGACTATTAATCTGCATTCTTAATTGTACATTACAATTTTAAATGAGTTACATAAACATAATACCTTAAACATATTAGAAATATACATACAGTATAACAAAATTGACCTTAAATTTGTATAAATAAAACAAAACCCATACCAAAACAAAATATTCTGAGATTAATAGCTGTTTTTAAGATTTAAGTAAATTCAATAACATATTTTTAATAGAAAATTCTAAATAATTTATTATTATAAATAAAGTCATACTTTTTATTCGTGTATATCCTTGTTCAAGCTCCTTTCTCCTCCCACCCCTTCTAGTCACTCTATTGTCTCCACATCTCTTTATCTCCTCTGCAGCAAGGGCAGGAGGTCCCAAGGTCTCAATATTGCTCAGTTGAGCATCCACTCCTAGCAGATCCAATTTCCTCACCCCAGCATCAAGACTGGGCCAGGTGCTCCTCTAGAGGGAGTGGGATCCAAGGTGCCAGTCCAAGGTGTTTCAGATCCCAAGCTGTTCAGTGGCTGTGGTTTGCAGCTTGGACATGTTTCCGTTTTTGCTTTTTTGTTCAGAGTCCACTAATGAGTGAGTACATCCCCTGCTTATCTTTCTGGGTTTGTAATACTTCATTCAGGAGGATATACTTTAAATCCACCCATTTGCCTGCAAATTTCAGGATATCATTTTTTCTTACTGCTGAGTAGTATTCCATTGTGTAGATGTACTACGGTTTGTTAATGCATTCTTCAGTTGAGGGGCATCTAGGTTGTTTCCAGGTGCTTGCTATTATGAATAATGCTGCTATGAACATAGTTGAGCTAATGCCTTTGGAGTTCAAATGTGCCTCTTTAGGGTATATGCCCAGAAGTGGTATTGCTGGATCCTTGGGGAGACTGATTCCCAGTTTTCTGAGAAACTGCCATACTGCATTCCAGAGCGGCTGAATAAGCTGACACTCCCACCAACAATGGAGGAGTGTTCCCCTTGCTCGGCAATCCTCTCCAGCATAGGCTGTCATCTGTGTCTTTTATCTTAGCCAATCTGACAGGTGTAAGGTGGTAACTCAAAGTTGTTTTGATTTGCATTTCTCTGATGGCTAAAGAAGTTGAGCACTTTTTCAAGTACCTTTCAGCTATTTGTAATTCTTCGACTGAATCCTCACTTTTTAGTTCTGAACTACATTTTTTATTGGGTTATTCAAGGTTTTGGTCTCTAGTTTCTTGAGTTCTCTATATATTTTAGAGATCAGTCATCTATCACTTGTAGGGTTGGTGAAACTCTTCCCATTCTGTAGACTGTCATTTTGTCCTATTGACTGTGTCCTTGGATTTACAGAAGCTTCTCAGTTTCAGGAGGTCCCTTTTATTGATTGTTGTTCTTAGTGTCTGTGCCACTGCCACTGGTATTATATTTAGGAAGTGGTCACTTGTGCCAATTTGTTGGAGGGCATTTCCCACTTTCTTTTTTATCAATTTCATAGTGGCTGGGTTTATGTTAAGGTCTTTGATCTACTTGGATTTGAGTTTTGTGCAGGGTGACAGGCTTGTATGATCCACACTAAAGTGCCATTTGTAGTATGAAGTTTCTTGCCCAGCCTAGCCCCACAGTCCAGACCTGGAGACCTGCAGTCCCAAACCAAATAATCACACAAAGGTTTATATTAATTTCATTTTGCTTGGCTTATGGCATAGGCATATTGCTAGCTATTTTTTGCCCTTAGTTCAATCCATTTTCATAAATCTGTCTTGCTACATGGCTTGTGGCTTACCAGTGTTACTTTTACATATTGATTCTTGGGTGGCTGGATGGTGTCCCACATTTTACTCCACCCTCCTTCCCCTATCTATGCTCCAATTTCCCCACCTACTTCTAAGATGCCTGCCATAGGCTAAGACAGTTCATTTAAAATTCACAATATACAGAAAGACATCCCACATTACCTCTTCCAGAATACAGAATATATTCACAGCTAATAATGATGAAATAAGAAAGTGGCATAGTGATCATCTAATGGGTCCATGCTGGAATTGTGGGTGGCTTGATTTTGTGCCAGCCTTATACAGTTAACTACAGTTGCTGTGAATTCCTAAGTGCAATAGCTTTGTCTAGTCTAGAAAACAGTATTTCCCAGAACTCCTCTCATTTCTCTGCCTCTTACATTCTTTTGACTCATCCTTTGTAATGTTCACTAATTAATGAAACGAATGTTACAAAAAATGCCATTTACAGGTAAGGGTTGAATTTCTTATTCTTAGCACCTTGATCAGCTTTATATCTTCATGTTCAATACTAACAACTGCAAAGAAGCTTCATAAACTGAAGTTGAGAAAGATTCTGGTCAATAGATAGAAACAGTGCTTAGGAAGATTATTTGGCAACATGACTGTTTAACAAAATAACAATAGAAGGTGGTAGTCCAGGCCTACAGCCCTTCCATCCATGTGCTTTTACTAAAGATTACAGTGCCACATATGTAGTTCCCTCTTGCTAATCAGATCTGAAATACAATCAGAAAGTAAGTTAGTTTTTCCATACCAGTTGAGACACTTCTGCACTCATATGCACATCTTGTCTCACAGGTCAGTTTTGGAGTAGGTAGGGTCCTGAGCTAGTAACAAGAGTCATGTCTTTTCTTTTATATATTCCCTTTCCACATGTGATGTATTATTTTGTTCCATACTGTTGCACACTATCCTTTATTCCTGATGTAAATTTTCATGTTAACCTTACTAGAATTCTCTTCTTTACAACATATCATTTTTTAGTAATTCTTGTTAAAGATGTTTTTTGACCAGAGATTTAAGAATTCTCATGATGATTTCTCATGAGTGGATTTCTTAATGTTTATCAGACTTGAGATTGATTAGTCTAAGATATATATCCATATTAATGATAGATATGGAAGATCTCAGTAATGCTTTTTACTTATTTGTAAATTTTTACCCTTGATGATGTTGTGGGTTTGGTGTTGTTTTATTTTTCAGCTTCTTTCCTTTCTTTTCTCCTTTTGAGATCTGTACTTATCTTTTGAATTCTACTTTTCTAAATGATGTTACACCTTATTTTGTTGTTGTTGTTCTGGGACTTGCTTATATTTCTTCATTATTTTATCCATGTTTTCAAGTTTGATAATTATTTTTTTGCTATTCCAAGTACTGTGAGTTCTTCTGGTGTATATTCATTTCTGGTATTTATTTTTTGAATGCGATTTTAGTGGGTATATGTATCTATATAATATATTCTATGCATAAATATGGTATATATATGCATATATATTCATATATGTGTGCATATATGCATGTGCTTCTGGCACTATGTTTGATGAAATCAATGTGATTTGTGTTCTTTCTTTTCACCAAATTCCAGACATACAAATTTAAGTACTTTTTGAATGCTAAATTCTGTTATGTCAGCTGCTAATATTGTCTAGAAAACAATAGTTCTGTTGCTTTTCTTCAGGTTTCCTCATAACAGTTGTAAGATCTTTGTATTATATGCTGGGAAGATTAGCCTAATTTATATTTGATCACTCAGAAATACAAGTCCAACCATTTAGAGCTTAAAGTTTGCATTTAACAAAGGCAGAACATCTTGGGAACTATGCCCTCAAATTTCATGATCAAATGCTATTCCCAGAATGATAGTATTTGCATTATAATAAAGGACATCAATTTGCTCACTGTGGACTGACTTATTGCTTGGTGTTCAGGGAAAATACTTTTACACATCTGTCCTACAAAGTTAACTATTTTGTGAGTATACAATGGAGAAAGTTGAAAGTTCTTTTTATCCGCATACTGATACTCTATATTTAGTAAGCCATTGTCATCATATGGTCCTGGTCTTTCTATTTCTCTTCTTCATTTGTTTTTGACAAAAGTCAATGAAAGTATTGTGAAAAGTGACAATTCTCTGTCTGAGTCCTGAGATCCTTTCTTCTATAATGTACCATTTAGTTTTCTGGATGTATCTATAATGCCTTCTCTGTTGCTTACTTTTAAATTCCTGGACCCTTTGAAAGTATCCATTGCATGTGTTATCTTATCAATTTTGACACTAACAGCAGCTCTGCATAATGATTATTTAATGCTCCAGTGTTTGTTTGTCTTGAGGTTCCTTGCACTACTTGTTCAGTGGCACAGCTGGACTATTTTAGCAAATTGATTGTTCCTCATTATAAAGTCTTAGATGGCTCACCACAATTATACTCACAAGAATGAGAGGATGGCAGCTGTGTTAGCACAACCATGTCTACCTCCTTTCATTGACCTTATGATATGCCATCTATCTTTGCTGCTGTCCTTACACAGCTATGAGACCCCAGTAGCTGTATGATGATTGTTCTTTCTTGTTTATGAATTTCACATTTTTATGCAAGTGAACTGGATTAGCTCCTTTTTAAGTAACAAACTTATTCTGACTTTAAAAAGGCATTTCTTGGTCAACTCTTTGCTTTGATGATTTTAGTATACATGAGGTATGCTTAGATTTAGCTTTTTGCTGTGAATTGGTTTAAACTATTAATTTAAAAGGAGTCTTAAACTTGAACAAACTAATGATCAACAAAAACATGTCTTTGGGTGGAGATGGTGAACATCTTTGCACAAATCTATTCTCTACCACTTCTGCTTGTTTTCAGATTTCCTGAGCTCTGATCTGGAGCTCAACATGGAGACACAGGCCTATTTCTTTCAGTGACATTTCTATAATTTGACCATGGCACTAGGATCAGCAGTTTAATCTGGTTTTCTAGTTCTGTTTCTACTAAGATGAGAGTCTCTGTTCTGTTATTTAGCTGAGATAAGGGTGTTCATAGCATCAGTATTATTGACTTGCCTTTTCTGGTGTCAAATGTCTGCCTGAATGAAGACTGCTAGGACAAAAGGACCTTTTAGGGTGTTATCCTCTTGTTACCCTTGCCAGGAATACAGCATCTGCAGTCAACAGACAGGCCTATCCATGAGATACCTTATTCCTTTTCCTGGAGTCTATGTTATCTAGTTGCTCCCCACTCCAAGCCTATAGACTCTACCATAGTAATAAATTTGATGTGTATTTAGAAGAGGTTAGATCAGGAGTTTAGGTCACAGATGAGTCTTACTGAAAATTAGTAAGCTTTGATAAATAAGCAGATTCTCATTTTTATAACAATCTTGAGAAAAAAAATCACAGACTTTATTTCAACAGTTATGCTAGCTTCCCAAGAAATAGATCCATGCAACTTTTTTCTATTATCTTCCCTAGCAATAAAGACGCTGAAGTAGTTATGCTCATTTGATATTATAATTACATTGTTGTTCACAAGTGTCTTTGTGTTCAGTAAATTTGTATCAAACTGACACAAGTGAGAGATGTTTGGAAAGACAAATTCTCATCTAAGAAGATACCTCCTCAGGCTCATAGGTAAGTCTAATGGATGTTTTTATTGCTGATTAATGTTGAATAGCCTCTCCCATTGTGGGTGATGTTAACACTGGACTGGTGGTCTTAAGTTGTATAAGAAAGTAGGTTGAGGAAGACAGTAGTCAGTGTTCTAGCATGACTGCTTCTTCAACAGCAGGCTTATGCCTTGAGTTCCAGTCCTGACTGCCTTCAGATGGAATGTGATCTGGGAGCTATAAGTCAAAATACTTTCATTCCTTTCACTGTTGCTTTTGATCATAACATTTTAAATCAGCATAGAATCCCTTACAGATAATCGTCTATTGAGGTATATTGCATGTTCTATAACTGATGTTTAGCTCTGTAGTCTAGATATTTCAAGCCAAATCTTCAAGGTTCTAACTTTCCCTCCCACAATCCTTTACTCAATTTCTACTACTGTAATTTCAGATTTGAATTCTCTTCTAGCTGAGTCTCATCTTCATTCATTGTTTAGAACAGAAATTTATCATCAACTGCAAGTGACAAAAATAACAGAAAATTCATTTTATTGTGGCTTAAATAAAAAGATATACACAGAAGAGATATGCACTGTTTAACAAATAATGCCATCCCATTTTGGGATGGTGCAGATATTTTTAAAACAAAGAGCATTCCTAAATTTTGATTAGGATGGTCTTTTATTTCTACGTCCTGTATTTCTTCCAATACATGAGAATGGATAAAGAAAATATGATACATTTACACAATAGAATATTACTCATTTGTTAAAAAAAAAACAAAAAAAATGACATCATGAAATTTAAGAACAAATGGATGGAACTGGGGAAAAATACCCTGAGTGAGGTAATTCAGACTTAGAAAGACAAACATGACATATAGTCACTTATAAGTGGATACTAGATGTAAAACATAAAGCAAAGGATAACCACACACACTGCAATCCATAGCTCCAGAGAAGCTAGATAACAAGGAGGACCCTAAGATGGATCAACTTGGGAAGGGAAAATAGATGAGATCTCCTGGGTAAACTAGAATGTATAGAGGAAAGGGAATTGGGGGTGAAAATATGAAGGAATGGGAAATGTCGAGATAGAGAAGTGAGAGAATGGGAGACCAATGAAAGAAATAGTTTCATACAGGGAGTCATTATGGGGTTAGGGGGAAACTTGGTGCTGGGAAAATCCCTAAGGATCCACAAGATGATTCCATCTTAGATTACTAGTAATAGTGGATAGAGTGCCTGAACTGGCCATGGACTGTGTTCTGACTGGTGACTACCCTGTTTTCATAGACCCTTCATCCAGTAACTAAGTCAAGCAGATGCAGAAATCTACAGCCAAGTAATAGGCTGAGTTCCTTGAATGCAGTCAAAGAGAGGGAGGAAGGATTATATAAACAAGGGTTTCAAGATCATGACAGAGAAATTTATAGGTACAATTGAAGGAAGCTCCTTGGAACTCACAAACTCTAGACCAACAGCTGTGGAACTTGCATGGGACTAAACTAAGCCCCATGAGGGAGACAGTTGTATAGCTCAGTCTGTTTGAGAAACCATTGACACTGTGACAAACATCTATCCCTGATACATGAGCTGGCTTTTTGAAGCCCATTTGCTATGGTGAGATACCTTGCTAAGCATTGCTGTGGGGAGAGGGTGGGGAGGTCTTGATGCTGTCTGAACTTAATATACTAGGCTTTGTTGACTCCCCATGGAAGTCTGGAGGAATGGTTGGGAAGTGGGTTAAGGGAGTTGGGGGGCTCAGGAGGAGGGGTAGGAGTGGAACTGTTGTTGGTATTTAAAATTGAATGAAAAATTTAAGAATGAAATATTTAATGTCACATTAAGATATGTCAGTTTACTTCTTTGAATAGCTTTTGTCACATAACCTGAGTCACTAAATTATTCTTGAACTTACGTGGTTTCAAATAAATGTCGTAGACGTCTTCAAGAAAGAGAGCTGGGAAACAAGAGACTATAGCTTAGACATTCAGTTCTACCAACAACACAAGGAGATTTCTTTTGCATTTTTTAGGCTGTTTGCTTTTGTATACTTTAAAATGCAGTTAACTTATATGTTTGTATGTGTGTGTGCACATGTTTATTCGTATGAGTATATGTATACACATGCTGAGATATATATATATATATATATATATATATATATATATATATATATATGTTCCCCAAAGGACAACCTCAGGCATAACTCCTTAACTTTTTTTTTTTTAATAACAGTATATTGTTGTTTGCTCCTATACATCAAGGTAGTTGGCCTATGAACTTGATATTCTTCCTTCTCCAGGTCAGGGATCCATGAAGAATATAGATGTCCACTCACCATATCAGGTTCTACAGTGTTTCTAGCACTTTGAACTTGGGTTCTCATACTTGTAGCCACGTGCTTCATCAATTGAACCATCATTTCCAGACCCCATGAAAATTGTGCTGATGGGCACATTTTTATATTTTTAAGTAGAAGTGAAAGTTGGGAACATGAGATTTTGGAACCATCACTTATCCAGTTTCTGTATTTAATCAAGGTAGTTTTTAGATACATCATTTCCTGGGGGCTAATATTAATATACATTATTTGTATTATCTAACTTTTTATAGAAATACAGAATACAATATTTGGAGACAAATTGAATGATTTTTTTTTACCCTTTTTCTTACAGCATAGGAAACAGAAGGACTTATGGATTGTAGCTACCTTCATAAAGTCAGATAAATCCTATTTATTTTTAATTCTCTGTGTACTAAGTCTCTGATATTTTTCCTTTCACATGTGTAGCTAGCTGTTCATAGCCTTTAAAATTGTACTACTAATTTGCTTTAGGGAATGGATGTGATTCAAGCTCTTTAGTGTTCACCTTCATTCAACAGTGTTTTTTTTTTTTTTTTTTTTTTTGGCTTGAATCTGAACTTTCCCAAAATACTACTGTTTTAAAAGTTTAATCCTGGTTTGTAGGAATTATAGAAGATGATGCTTGGTTAGTAGAATTATATCACTGAGAGGTAAGATTTTGAAGTCCTGGTTCTAGCCTTTTCTTATTATTTCCTGTCTGTCAGAATATGAACAGATGATCTTCCTCACACAGGAGTCAACAGAGCAGGATTGAACCACCATGATTTCCTACCATGAAAGCCAAAAATCTCTCTGAAACCAGGAGCCAAAAATGCATTTTATCTTCTTTAGTTGCTTTTGCCAAGGGATTTAATTCTGCTAACAGCAGTGTAACATGTTTTATTAAATAGGTGTTCAGGAGTTCAGTAAAGCTCCCAAAGCCCCAGGCAAAATAATTCATGCTTAGCATCAATATTATCATATTGACACCTGCTAATTTAACACATTTTTAAATTTTATACAAGGAAATAAAATATTTGTTGATTTTATTGTGTCATTTGAAGCAGATATGATTATACACATTCTTGTGTGTTTCAAACATAGTCTTGTTACCAGTGGGTCTTCATTATGAAAATGTACCAATGTCAATCATAGGACCAAAGTAATGATAAAAACTGTTTTTTCAACATGATGACATTGTAATAATTTCTTAACTAAAACTTAATAACCAATTCCTGTGAGGAGCTAAGTATGTTAATAAAGAACTTGGTAAACTATCAGTTTTCCTAATAATGATTCCTGCTATGTGAAAACAATTATGTTTCACATGAGAAACATAAACAACTACCAACATGACATATGTATATTATGAAGTTGAATAAAATATAAACCAGCTATTATAAAGATGATAAATAAAAAATCCTATAAAATCTTTTGTGTTTGAGGGTCAGCCCAAGGTTGTATTATATTTTTTGAAATAAAAAAGTAGAGATGGCATTTTTGGAGGACTTAGGAAAAGTAATTAACTCTTTGATTTATCTAAAAATAAATATTCATTAGTTTAGCTATATATGCACGAAGAAAATAGCTGTAAGCAAATTGCTTTGAAGTATGAAAAATGGTATCATTTTAAAATTTAAATCCATTCATATTTATATTCAGATCTGTAGGAAAAGACAATTAAACATTTTCTCCCCTGTTTCACTTGATAAAAATGTGAATAATATGCTGCAGATGTTAGACATCTGTGCTGAAATATTAGTATGGGAGAATAAGGCTTATAGGTATTAATATTTATGTAAAAGCAATTCCTCAGTTTTTTCCTTTCATAGAAGAAGTGAACACAATTCAAAGCATGCTCTTCAAATACTGTTTCTTTCAATAATATTTGGAGAAGACAGGTCAAGATCAACCACATAGCTTCACATCTGGATTATTTGGCTTCATCAGTGACTTTAGTTTTAGCTAAAGATTCTGAAATACTGTTTGAATCAATATTTTATCCTTACATATTAATTCTATTAAATTATATAATAAATTTTATGATTTCATTCAGGTACTATATAGATTTTCATATATATGTACACCACATTTATGCACTCCTGTAATGATCCTTTTCATCATTTTAATATGTATCTATAGCCTTTGTTAAATTTTGCTGTATCTTCCCCATGTTTGCAATGTTTATTTAATATTCCAAGAGCCTGCCTACATCTCACCAAGTCTGAGATATTTCCTTACTACACAATCAATGAGTCTTGGAGTTCCATTTATTGGAGTCTTTAGTCTTGATACTCTGTTACTTTTTAGTGGTGGTTTATTTTAGTTTTAGAATCTCCCACTGACCACTCAACTATAGTTGTAAAAAGTTTTTAAAAGGGCTTTTTTGTCTTATTCGTATTTTTTATGTTTCCTTAGAAAATCAGTTCCAGAAATGATACTGATACAATATATCAATAAGAAAATTGACAAGAAAACGAATACTAGTGATTTCTATTCAAAAGTAATAACCACAATAATCTGGACATCTGTTGGGTCCTGCCCAACTATCAAACTCTTTCTAGTATGAGGGAAGTATGTAGTGAAAAATACCAGAAATAGAATTAGAAATGAGACAGAAAATTTAGTGTCCTGAGGGCTGTTAGTCAATATCTAAGCAGCCTGAGTTTATTTCTCAGGTTTCTTTTATAACCACAGCAGAAAGGGCAAAAGTGGTCCCCCCTTACAAGGATACCGTGGTTCAAAGTAAAGAAGATGTAAATACTTTCTTAATTCACAAAAGCATCTAGTAACCACACCTTACAAGAAAAGCATTATACAGCCTTGGGGAGCAAAGCACCTGTTAACCATATCTGCGGTCAAACATTCTGCCAATAGAGCTTTGAAAAACAAACCAAACCGGGACTGTCTGATCTTGATTTTTTTTTTCATCTTTTTTTTTTCCTTCTTTATTTTGTATTTATCAAAAAAAAAACCACAGTAAAAAGAATTTAAAATGCGGAAGAGTTAACAATAACTATACAGAGGATAAGAATCATAAGCATGGCTTATCAAGGGTGGAAATGCAAATAAGATTGCTACACATATATTTACTTTGTGTTCAGCTTTCCCTCTGAATTTTTTTTCCATCCCTGTATGTCCTTATTCAAGATCTCTTCCCCCTCCCAACACATCTGGTCATTTTTCTTCTCTGCAACTCCCCATCCCCTCCCTGGGCAGGGAGCAGACAGTCCTATGGTCCCACTGGTCCAATAATGCCAGCTCTTACAACTTAATTCAAACTATTTCTATTAATTTATGTCTTGTGATATAACTAATAGCGTTACCTGTGTTTCACTATACCTTGCTTACTTGGGCAGCAGTTGAAGCAAAACTTTGTGACTCTACCCTCCTACCCCTTTATCTCTGCTTACATTTTCTGCCTATCTATAAGCTGTTTTGCCATAGGCCAAAACAGTTATTATATTATTTAATGGTGATTGACAGCATTCAGAAAGACATCCAACATCAGCCTCTTAACCATATTTTTACTTCTGTCTCATTCCATATTTCAGAGCAAGCCAGGAACCTATCTAGGATGAAGAGTGTAATAAATAAATAATTGCTTAGCAGGAATAATGGTCTATATGTTTTGAGATGCAAATAATTATTGGGCCTACCTGCAAACAGACAACTATATAAAGAAAAAGAAAAAGAAATAGAAACAAATACAACAGAACACAAACCCTGCAAAATATTGCTGTTTCTTTTCTTTTTTAATTATAAAAAGTCTTATTTTTTTATCCATGCATCCCCTTATTCAAACTCTTTTCCCCCTTCTGCCCCTCCCTTTAACCCTTTCTTCTTCTCATCTCTTTATTACCTCCCCAGTAAAGGCAGGAGGTCCCAAGGTCCTAAGGTGGCTTAGTTCCAGGCATCCACTCTAGATAGATTCGCTTTCTTCACACCTACATCAATACTGGATCAGATGTTCATCTTGAGGGAATGGGTTCCAAAGAACCAGTCCAAGGTGTTTCAAATCCCAAGCTGTTCAGTGGTTGTGGTTTGCAGCTTGAGAATGCTTTGCTTTTTGTTTAAAGTCCACTAATGTGTGAGTACATCCCACTAAAATCAGGAACTAGACAAGGATGTCCTCTCTCCCTTTATCTATTCAATATAATTCTCAAAGTTTTAGCTAAAGCCATAAGAGAATGAAGGGAGATAAAGGGTATGCAAAATGGAAAAGAAGAAGTGAAACTATCTCTATTTGCAGATGATATGATTGTATACAAACATGACCCACAAAATTATATCAGGGAACTTCTACACCTGATAAACACCTTCAACAATGCAGCAGGATACAAGATTAACTCAAAGAAATCAGTAATCCTCCTATACACTAAAGATAAAAGGGATGAAAAAGAAATAAGGGAAACATCACCCATTATAAAAGCTGCAAAATAGCATTAAATACCTTGGAGTAACTATAACCAAAGAAATAACTGATCTATTTGACAAAAACTTTAAATCACTGAAGAAAGACATTGAAGAAGATATCAGAAAATGGAAAGAACTCCCATGTTCCTGGATAGGTAGGATCAACATAGTAAAAATAGCAATTCTATGTAAAGCAATCTACAGATTCAATGCACTTTAGATCACAATCCCAACACATTTTTTTACAAAACAATACTCAATTTCATTTGGAATAACAGGAAAGCCAGGATTGCCAAAACAATTTTACTCAACAAAAGAACCTCAGGAGGTATCACCATTCCTGACTTCAAGTTATACTATAGAGCTACAGTAATAAAAACAGCCTGGTTTTGGTGTGAAAACAGACTTGTGGATCAGTGGAATCAAAGCAAAATATTGCTTTTCTAATGTTATCAGATTTTTGTCCTCTCTCTTCTACACAGTTCAACTGGAGATCAAAGGTCTCCTTTGTCACTGTCTTTTCTATATTACAAGAGCATCATTCTCCTTCCACACTCCCTGCTCAATGTCCTTTATATCTTTGGTGCTCTAGCATTGCTCCAATGTAGTCTCTCTTCTGGATGACTAGATCTGTCCTTCATGCTATCTTTTGTACAACTTTACAGTCATATGTTTAAACAAAACTTCATGTTATTTTTCTCTCCTAGTGCCCTGAACATCTCAATACTGCACAAGCCATAAAATCTAAATTTCTTATCATTTTATATCAAGTAACCTATAATTTGCCTTCTATCTTCTGTGCTCATTGTTTCTAGATATTTTCTTTCAAATCTACAGCTCATTCATAGTTTCCCAAATGTACCATAGTCATTTTTATCTGCCTATTTTTATTTTTCTATCTCTCTACAGTTTTCTTTATGATGTAGATTTCAGCCAACAATTTTCTATTCTCCAGAGCTCTTTGTAACATACCTAAGAAGAAATGTTAAATATCAGCATGAATTTTTTCTATATCAATTATTTTAATGATTATCCTAATAACTTATATATACCTAATCTTTATTGTTCAACAAATACATTGTAAAAAAATTACAATACTATATAAACAAATAGCAACATAACATTTTTTCTAGTTCATATAAACTCACTATGCAAAGGAAGCTATAGTCTAGAACTTGAATGGTCCATAACTAAGCTGGACAGAAACTGTAATTGCAGAGCCTATATTAATTGAACCTGTAGAACTTTTATGATATAGATCATAAAAGAGTGATGTAGTTGAATGGTTTATATAACCCATTTAAAATATTATAGCTGTAAAAAAGCAAGACAACAGCAGAGATGGTCACTGAAAAAATTATGCCATGTGTACAGTTTTCTGGTTGTTGAGATTCTATTACCTATTACCAAATTTTATAATGTACTATGTCTATAAGCTAATATTGCATCCTAAAAGAGATTATTCTAGCCAAACAGTAATCAAACATTAGATTATAAAAAATGAATTTAATAAAAACAAGTATATTCCTATACCAAAGTATATAAGCTACAGTAAATCTTAAAGCACTATTGACAGAAATCAATATGTGAATTTACAAAGAGGTTCAAATGATCAAACAACATGCACACAAATGCAGTAGTGAGATTGTTTAATCTAAACATTGCAGCAGCAGTGTTTTTAATTAAGATGGATTTTTTAGAGTCTAGGCTTGTTTTTGATACAGGAAATTTGACCCCTTGAGGGCCTTGAAAATTTGAAGATTTAATGATGTGCATATTCTGGTGCTGTGGGATCTTTCTCTATGATGTGTGTATATGTTACTACCATTGGTTAATAAAAAAGCTGCAAATAGCCTATAGCACATCAACACATGGCCAGGTAGGAAATTTAAGGGAGATAGAGGCACAAGAAAGGCAGGATCAGAGCAGATGTTGTTAGCTGCCAAGGGAAGCAAGATGTATGGGACCAAAGGTCTTTAAAGCTACAGTGGTAAATGGACTAATAGAAATTGATTGAGTCAAGTTGCAAGAGCTAGTTAATAATGAGTCTAAGCCATACACCAAACAATTTGTAATGGATATTAGCCTCTAAGTAATTATTTTATAAGCATCTGCAGGACTATGGGTGTGAGAGATTTGTCCAGACCTTGGGGCTAGGTAGAACTGAGAAACCTCCAACTACATTCTAGTAAACATTATTCCATAATAGTCCTGGTTCTTTTTTGTATATATATATACAATATATATATATATATATATTTAAAAGATATCAACATTATTAGACAAGAATGAAATACTATTTCTTGTGCAGCTAGTATTTGCCAAGAATACACTTGATGTTTCTGCATTAATTATTGTAGAGTTACTGTGATGATTTTATACAATTATTAATACTATCATTGTGTCACAGATAAAAAGAAATAAACCACAAATGTTAAAACAATAAGCCCTGAACAAAGTCTATCTTAATAGAGAAAGACAGAGGTTAAGATTAAAAGCATTTTGTCCTTGTTCTGATGGCTGAGCTTCTATAGAAATCAATTGAATGTAGGAATGTGGTAGGAATGTTCTCTGTGTATTGTGAATAAAGAACTGTTTTGGCCTGTGTAGAACACCATAGAAGTGGGAAGAGAATCAGAGGCAGCCAGGTAGGAAGAAGGGTGGAGTTTGCCAGTCGCCATCCGTCCCCCGAAGAAGCAGCATGTAGGAGAAACAGGTGAGCCACGGGCTGTGGCCACGTGGTGGGAAGATTAATGGAAATGGGTTGAATTAAGATGAAAGAGCTAGCTAGTAATGTGCTTAAGATATGGGCCAAACAGTGTAAAAGATATAAGCGTGTAATTTCATTTCTTTAGGGGATAAAAACTGCTGCCACTGTGCGCGCCAGGTCGCCAACCTCCCGGGGCCAAAGAGGTGCCAGGAGAAACTTTCAACAACAATATAGGTTATATTTCTGCAGAGCGGTGACCCAGAACTTGAAGGTTAGAAGGTGACAAGTGAAAGTAACTTTTTTGTTTTTTATTGTTAAAACTTTATATATACGTACATCATTTCTATTTCTCTCTTTGTTCTCCCTCCAACCTGCCTCATGTCCTTCCCTCCAATTCAATGGCCTCCTTTTATTTAATTGCTATATAAGCTCAGGAAATATTGGAGAAGAGAGGGTACAAACATTGCAAGTGACGAAAAACAACAACAAAAAATTTTCTGTGGCATTGTGGCTTTTGGAAATGACAGAAAACCTTCATTTCAACAATATGGCTGGCTAAACAAGACCAGAAAAAAATACAATAATAGAAATAAAAGTAAAAAGGCAGCAATCTCACGGGCTCCACTTCTAAATGAAGAACTATAGGCAATTAAGAAATGTTGACAGTGGAAGAAAAATCCTTCCCAAAGGTGAATCCCCAATTGGTCACCCAGTACTCATTGGTCATGCCAAAATTATATATGCACAACTAGCACTAAATATACAAGCAAGCCACATTTATATATTTATATATGAACAATGATATCTAAAGAAAGTCATTTTCTGAACACAATGGGAATGAACAGTTGCTAATAAACTGGTCAATAACTTAGTGGAAAAATTACTAAGGATGGAGATTACTCAGATTTGGGGGATATAGATATATGTCAACCAGGACAGGCAAACACATCTCCCCAAACCTGCTATTTCTTTTTGTTTACTGCATGAATACTTGATTAATTCACATTCATTGAAGGATTCTCATGCTGTGAATCAGGAATTTGTAGGTAAGGATTGTGCCTCTGAAGTAACTAGATGTACTAGTGTTTAATTGGCTTAAAATGATTGACAGTACAGCACTGTAGGATAGTGATACATTCCTCCTCTATGTGGACAGAATAGAAATAAGTAACAGCTCATGGTTAATATCTTTATCTGATTTCATATGTCAGCATATAAACTGGACTTAAGGAAATGCTGTTTAACTTCAAACTAAATAGCTTTTGTTTTTCTAAAGAAATTATATATGATCATTACTGCTTTATTTCAATTACTTATTTGGGGCTTAAGGAATGATGTAAATACATTAATTCAGTGGGATCTTAAAACAGTAGTCAAGAATTGCATTCATGTATACAGTGTAAACATCTCAACAAAATCTTTTTTTCCCTATGTTTGAACCAATGTATCCTAAGAAAGGGGAGGGTGGCTTAGTGTGTGGTGCTCAGCAACTGTTTGATCATTTTTGGTTTTCCTCTGATAGCTTTTTTTTCTCCTTTGCCCACTGGAGATTTTAAATAATTCTTTAGAAATCTAACTCTAGGGGATGTAGCAATATTGTTTTTAGAGTCTATGCTACTGGTGTTATATTTAGGAAGTGGTCACCTGTGTCAATGTGTTGGAGTGTATTTCTCACTTTCTTTTCTATCAAGTTCAGTGTAGCTGGGTTTATGTTGAGGTATTTGATTCCCTTGGATTTGAGTTTTGTGCAGGTTGATAGGCTTGGATCTATTTGTATTTTTCTACACACTGCCATCCAGTTATGTCAACACCATTTTTTGAAGATACTATTTTTTCCAACGAATATTTTTGACCTCTTTGTCAAATATCAGTTGTTCATAGGTGTATGGGTTAATATTGGGGTCTCCAATTTGATTCCATTGATCCACAAGTTTATTTTTATGCCAGTATCAGGCTGTTTTTATTATTGTAGTTCTATCTTGTAGCTTGAAGTCAGGGATGGTGATGCCTCCTGAGGTTCTTTTGTTGAGGAAAATTATTTTGGCAATCCTGGCTTTCCTGTTATTCCAAATGAAATTGAGTATTATTCTTTCAAGGTCTGTAAAAAATTATGTTGGTATTTTGATGGAAATTGCATTGAAACTGTAGATTGCTTTTGGTAGAATTGCTATTTTTACTATGTTGATCTTACCTATCAAGGAAAATGGAAGATCTTTCCATTTTCTGATATCCTCTTCAATTGCTTTCTTCAGTGATTTAAAGTTTTTGTCAAACAAATCTGTTACTTCTTTGTTTATAGTTACCTCAAGATATTTAATGCTATTTTTAGCTATTGTAAAGGGTATTTTTGTCTTATTTCTTTTTCGAGCTCATTATCTGTAGTTTATAGGAGTACTACTGATATTTTTGAATTAATCTTGTATCCTGCTACATTGCTAAAGTTGTTTATCAGCTATAAAAGTTCCCTGGTAAAATTTTGTGGGTCCCTTATGTATACAAACATATCATCTACAAATAGGGAGAGTTTCACTTCTTCTTTTGCAATTTGAATTCCTTTAATCTCCTTTTATTCTCTTATTGCTTTGGCTAAAACTTTGAGAACTATGTTGAATAGATAAGGAGAAAGGAGACAGCGTTGTCTAGATCCTGAATTTAGTGGGATTGCTTTGATTTTCTCTCCATTTAGTTTGATGTTTGCCATCAGCTTCTTGTAAATTGCCTTTATTATATTTAGATATTTTCCCTTTATTCTTGTTCTCTCCAGGGCTTTTATCATAAAGGGGCGTTGGACTTTGTCAAAGTCTTTTTCAGCATCTAAAAAGATGATCATGTGGTTTTCTTCAATTTGTTAATATGATGGAAGATATTCACAATTTTTCATATGTTGGGCCATCCCTGCATTTTTGGGATGAAGTCTACTTTATCGTGGTAGATGACTTTATTTATATGTTGTTGTAATCAGTTTGCCAGAATTTTGTTGAGTATTTTTTCATCAATATTCATGAGGGACATTGGTCTGTAATTCTCTTTCTCAGTTGCATCTTTGAGTGGCTTAGGTATCAGGGTAATTGTGGTCTCACAAAAGGAGTTTGGCAGTATTCCATCAGTTTCTACTGTGTGAAATAGCTTGAGGAGTAATGGTAGTATTTCATTTTTGAATGTCTGGTAGAACTCAGCACTGAAACCATCTGGACCAGGGCTGTTTTTGTTTGGGAGGCTTTTAATGACAGCATCAATTTCCTTTGGTGGTATAGGTCTGTTTAGGTCTTTAAGCTGTTCTTGATTTAATTTGTGTAATTGGTACTTGACAAGGAAGCTGTTCATTTTTTTAGGTTTCCCATTTTAGTAGAGCATAGATTTTTTTTCTCTTTTAGAGTGTAGATTTTCAAAGTAGGACCTAGTAATTCTCTGCATTTCCTGGGTATCTGTCATTTTGCTTCCCTTTACATATCTAATTCTGTTAATTTGGATACTCTCTCTCTGCTTTTTGTTTAGTTTGGATAAAGTTTGTCTATCTTGATGAATTTCTGAAAGAATCAACTTTTGATACATTGATTCTTTGTATTGTTCTCTTTATTTCTATTATACTGATTTCAGTCCTAAGTTTGATTATTTCCTGCCCTCTACTCCTTCTAGGTGAATTTGCTTCTAATTGTTCTAAAGCCATCAGCTAATTTGTTAGGCCTCTTGTTTGAATTTTCTCTTGTTTTTTTTTTTTTTTTTTACATATGCATCTAGTCCTGTGAATTTTCCATTTTCCTCTTAATACTACCTTGATTGTTTCCTATAAGTTTGGATATGTTGTGAATTTTATTTTTATTAAATTCTAGAAAGTCTTTGATTTCTTTCTTAATTTCTTTACTGACCCAATGGTAGTTCAATATAGCAATGTTCAGTTTCTATTAGTTTTCAGGCTTTTTATGATTTTTGTTGTTGTTGAATTCTAACTTTAGTTCATGATGGTATGATATGATACAAGTGGTTGTTCCTCTTTTTTGTATCTATTGATATTTGCTTTATAACCAAGTATCTGGTCAATTTTACAAAAAGTTCCATAGGGTGTTGAGAAATATGTATATTCTTTTCTGTCTGAATGGAAGCTTCTATAAATATCCATTCAATCCATTTGCATTATAACATCTGTTAGGTCCCTTATTTCGCTGTTGAATATTTGTCTGGTTGATCTATTCAAGGGTGAAAGTAGGATATTGAAGTCTCCCTTTTTTAGAGTGTAACATTGGTTATGAGATTTAAGCTTTAGTAGTGTTTCTTTTACATATGAAGTTTCTTTTATATTAGGGGCATATATATTCAGGATTGAGATCTCATCTTGATTGATTTTTTCTGAGATTAATAAGTAATGGTCATCCTGGTCTTTTTTTGATTGATTTTAGTTTGAAGTCTCCTTTGTTATATAATTAGGATGGCAACACCAGCTTGTTTCTTGGGGACACTGGATTGGTAAATTTCTTCCCAACCCTTTACTCTGAGCCTGTATCTATCTTTAAAGTTGAGGTGTGTTTCTTGTATGCAGCAGAAGGTTGTCTTTTGTTTTTGTATCCATCGTGTTAGTGCTTGTTTTTATAGGTGAATTGAGACCATTGATATTGAGGGACATTAATGACTACAGATTGTTATTCCCTGTTTTCTTTCTTTTTTTGTGGTAGCTTGTATGTATTACCTTTTGGAGGGGTGTCTTCTGTGGGATTATCCACTGTTTGTGGTTTCATGGGTATATCTGGGTTCCTTAGGTTAAAATTTTCCCTCTAATGCTTTTTATAGTGATGGATTTTTGGATAAGTATTGTTTCAATCTGTCTTTGTTATCAAATATCTTCCTTGCTTCATCTACAGTGATTGATAGTTTTGCTGGGTATAGTAGTCTGGATTGGCAGCCTTGCTCTTTTAGTGTCTTTATAACTGCTGGCCAGGACCTTCTTGCTTTCATTGGTTTCATTGAATAGTCTGATGTTATTCTTATGGTTCTGCTTTTATAGGTAAGGTGGCTCTTTTCCTTTGCAACACTTAATATTTTTATTTGTTCTCTGTGTTTTGTGGCTTGATTAATATGTGGTGAGCAGACTATTTTTTGGGGGGTCTAATCTATTTGGTGTTCTGTACATTTCTTATATCTTTATAGGCATTTCCTTCTTTAGGTTGGGAAAGTTATCTTCTATGATTTTATTGAATACATTTTCTGTGCCTTGAGCTGGCATTCTTCTCCTTCTTCTATTATTATTATGCTCATACTTAGTCATTTCATAGTGTCCCAAATTTCCTGAACATTTTGTGTTATGGCTTTTTTGGTTTCAATGTTTTCTTTGAGTGATTTATCTATTTCCACCATTGAGTCTTTCACTCCTGAGATTCTCTCTTCCATCTATTGGATTCTGTTGAATATACTTGTATCTGTAATTTCAGATCATTTCTTCAGAGTTTCTATTTTCTTCTTTGCCTCATTTTGTGCTTCTTTGTTGTTTCTAATTCAATTTTTAGTTAATGAAATGTTTCTTTCATTTGTTGGTTTTTCTCTTTCTTTGTGTTCTTTGAATTTTTTTCAAGGATTTGTTCACCTTTTCCAAAATTTTGTTTGTATTTTCTTCTATTTCTTTAAGGAATTTTTATATCCCTTTTTTTTTAAGGCTTCTACAATCTTCATAAAAGTATTTTTTAATGTTTTTTATTTCTGCTTCCTCTTCATTACTCTGTTCAGGTCTTGGTGTTATAGAGCCACCAGCTTCTTCTGGTGGAACTTACTTGTTTTGCATTCTTGCACTGATGCCTGCCTATTGCTTCCTTGATTCCTCTTACTTAGGTGGTATTTCCATCATAGTCAGTCTGCTCTGAACACAGAGACTGCAAGAACTCTTACTCTGGTCAGGCTACAGGGTCAGAGGGTCTGAAGAGACATCTGTCTCTCATTCTGTTCTGGGCACTAAGTTGAGCAATTTGGAGAAATGCCTCTCACTGATTTCTGGACAGAGGTGGTGGATTCTGGAGAGATGTCTGTCTATGATGATGCAACTTGCCTTGTAGGCGGGATCTAACTGGCAGCTATGTGCCCCCTGGGATTGTTGGGAAAGGATTCTTCACCCTGTACTCTGTCTGGACACAGGCCATATATCTATTTTTTTCTTTATAAAAATTTGAATCTATAAAAGCAATAATTATTTTTAATGTATAAAAGATACTGTATAACAGCAATGAGAGACTTCTGTTTGTCTCATATTATCCTTGCCTATCAGCAACATTTTCTCATTTCTGATGCCTTTTTTATGCTGTAGTAAAAATACTTAGAAACAAAATAAAAACAAATATTCTATGAACAGTGCATTTATCTGGTCGAAAGGGATGTGAGATAGTTGTAACAGTCATTGTTTTGCTTTTGTTTTTATAAAAATAGATTATGAATACTAAAGTATTTATTTTAAAATAAGCTGCATAAGCAGAATTTTAACATAATTCTACCTAACTATTCATTTTACATTTTTCTAAATATGATTTTAATTGAGCTTCTGAATTAACAATCAATAACAGTTTATAGATATGCCTTAGATATAGTTTGTATTTTTAAAAGATGTTTTTGAAGTATATTGAAGAAACTAACATGATAATTATAGGAAGTAGTTTAAGGAAGATGTGGGACTCTTATCATAAAGCTAAAATTATTTTTATGCTTACATTCTTTTTATAAATTTATGATTCTATGACAGTATTCTATACATATGTGTTGTGCATACATACATAGATAACACAAATATGCACACATACATACACATATTAATTTTGCCATACATTAAATTGACACAATTTTTAGATTTATTTACCTATTTATTTATTGTTTGTCTGGTGTTCTACCTGCATGTATGTCTGCACACCAGAAGAGGGCACAAGGTCTCATTATAGATAGTTGTTGGTAATTGATCTCAGTATCTCTGAAAGAGCAATCTGTGCTCTTAACTCCTGAGTCATATCTCCAGTTGCAAATTAATAACTCTATTTATTTGTGTAAATAGATTTATTTTAAAATTTGTGTGTATATTATGAATGGTATTGATGGAAGGCATGTGGCTTCCAAAAATCAAGTTCAGTTCTCAAATTCTGTTGATTATTGTGCTATCTCATGAGTTCTGGGCTTGTTTAAGAGGCATAAACAAATAAATGTCCTAAAGAAAAAATACACAAACTTCAATTATCTAAGAGTCTTACAAAATTATCTTCCAATGCCTAGCCTGGCAGACATGTGAGTGTAAACTGGTTCAGCCACTCTTGAATGCAGTATGGTAATCTCTCAGAAAACTGAGAATCACTCTCTAAAAGGATGCAGCAATACCACTATTGGGCATATATCCTAAAAATGCACATTCACACTCCAAAAGCATTAGCTCAACTATGTTCATAGCAACATTATTTGTAATAGCAAGAACCTGGAAACCACCTAGATGTCCCTCAAATGAAGGATAGATTAACTAACTGTGGTACATCTACACAATGGAGTACTACTCAGGAGTAAGAAAAATGATATACTAAAATTTATAGGCAAATGTATGAATTTGGAGAATATCCTCTTGGAGTGAGGTCTCAAACCAAGAAAGATAATCAGGGGATGTGCTCATTCAATAGTGGACTTTAAGCAAAAACATTTTTATTTCATTAAAAGATGATGGGTAAATAAAGTAATTTAACACACACACACACAAAACCTTCTGGTTGGACTGTAGAAGTTTTGCTTAGCAGAAATTTGGGGTGGCTATACTGCATCCGTTGGCATTAGCTGTGACCTACTGTGCTTTCTTCATCTGTAGCTGAGCCTAACCATAGGCCAAAACAATTCCTTTATTATCCAATGATAATTCACAGTATACAGAAAGACATCCCAAACTAGAATACTTATGCTAATAATGCATATTTAACAGTTAATATATAGTGAATCCTCCATAAGTCTACTGTTAAAAAAGATTGAAAGCAGTCAATAGGAACCGTACTTAAGGAGATATTTCAGTAGTTATGTATTGCCTGTGAGTTCATTTTATTTCATATATTTTATTGTACTAATAACATTGTGATATAAGTATAAAATAAGCAAAAATTAAAAATGAAAAGTGTAACTCTCTGTGTTACAACAAGGATATTTCACTAGTTTTTTTTTCTTTCAGAATTTGTTTACAAAAGGCCATAATTATCAGCCTTGTTTTCTTTATTTGAAACGTATATAAATATTTTTGAAAATTAGATGTCTTTATGAAAACTCTCAAATACCTGCAACCATATCTTTGAAATGTAAACATCAATGAAGATTATACCTTTCTATAATTCTGACAGGATAGTAGCCTAAATTTAGAGCATGCTTCAAACCAAGTATCCAAAATTATTTTTCTTACAAAAATGGAAAATTTCTATTTCTCATTTAAATAGTGCTTACCAAGTAATTAGAGATGATTATTACAATGACCAGGTAATTCTAGGGTGGCTCTAAGATGTGTAATGATGATGGTTTTTATCCTTTTCATGGATTACCAGTTCTAATTTACTTTGAACATATTTATTTGAATGGCTGTTTCTGCCCTGGCTATTGTGGATGTCTTTGGTATCTTAGTGACTGTGATATGTTTCACGGTTACATTTTATTCTTATTCAACAATTAACTACCTGTCTTTCATAATTTCTATGTTCTAAGCTAGTGAGAGATTATTTTCTTGAATTATATTTTTCCAATATGATTCTATAAGCTATTTTTAAATTTAGAAGTTTTGGGAGGAAAATGATAAGGCACATGAGCCGCTAGGCTGTGAATTGCCTGCCTCATCATCTATTTGCTCTCTCCTCCTTTGGTGCAAATTTATCCTGTCTATGAAAGTTCACCTCCACCCCAACATCATCTGCTTAATATTATGTGCTGAAAAGTTTTGATGAAAGTACTTTAAAGAGAGCTTAAAAATATTTTTCATTCTGATGTTACATTTAACTATACATAGATGCAACACTTTTCCCTTAGGCTTTTATTTAATTCTTTTTTAAAGCATGGAATCCTTTATTTACAAAATTTAACTTATATATTTAAAAAGAAATTTCCTCAGTTCTATTCGGTGTTTATTCTAGGTCAGGTTCCATCCTAGATTCTTAGAAAATATTGAAGTAAAATAAAATTCACTAAGATTAAAGTCAGGGCATTAACAACAAAGTGTAAAAAGATTTTTACCAACCCCACAACTGGTAGAAGGCTGATCCCCAAAATATATTAATAACTCTATAAACTAGACATCAAAAAATATCTAATTAAAATAATGTAGTACAGACATAAACAGAATTATCAAAGAAGAATCTCAAACATGAGAGAAACACTTAAGGACATGTTCAACATCCTTATCTATCAGGTAAATTAAAATAAAAATGATTCTGAGATTACATATTGTAACTGTCAGAATATCTAATATCACAAACCCATATGACAGCTCAGGCTGGATAGGATGTTCAGCAAAGATGTGGAACACTCCTCCATTGCTGGTGGGGGGACAAACGCAAACAGGCAATTTGAAAGTCAGTGTGGAGATTTCTCAAAAAACCAGGAATTAATCTACCTCAAGATCCAGCTACACCACTCTTGGGCATGTACCCAAAAAATTCTCAATCATACAACAAAGACACAAACTCAGCTAGCACATGTAACAGATTTATTTGTAATATCCAGAACATGGAAAGAGCCTAGATGCCACTTAGCGAAGGAATGGACAAAGAAATTATGGTACATTTATACCATGGAATATTACTCAGCTGTTAAAAACCATGAAATGTGCAGGCAAATGGATGGAACTAGAAAAAAAAAATACCTGACTGAGGTAACCAAGATCCAGAAAAAGAAAACTGTATATATTCACATTATTCACAATTGGATATTAGCTGATAAGTAAAGCGTAATCATGATGCAATCCATAGACACAGAAAGGCTAATAACAAGCGGGGCTCAATAGTGGATGCATGGACCTCCCTAGGAAGAGAAAATGTGGATGGAGATGGAAGCTTAAGGGATTAGGTTGGTGAGTGAATGAAGGGGAAAAAACGCTAAAAGAGATGACCCCAAAGGAGGGGCATTTTAGTGTGAGAGAGAAAGCTGAAGCAAGGGAATAAATATAAGAAACACATTGTTTTTATCTAAACTGTTCTCTTTACCAATTAAGACTAAGGAATCAGATAATGGAATGAATACCTGTTATATCAGAGAAGCTGCAAAGCAAATAGCTCACCTTTCTTTTTGGCCAAAGACCCAGCAAGAGAGTCTCTTAATATCCCAAACCAAAAAAGATCTCTCTACTCCTTCTTATGAGTTTTCTATCCATATTTCTAGGTTCTTAATACTCTCTATGGCTAACTCATGTCAGCTATTCCTCGATTCACCCCTGATCCAAGGTTAATTTTATTTACTCAATCTCAGAGTTCCACAGTGCAACAAAACATCATGCAAACATTCCTCTGTTTTGCTTAAAGAAAAGGAACAATTTTAACTCTAACAAGGTCAAAGTATATTCAATGAGAACAATTATCAAGTAAGAATTACATTGACAATGTCCAATCTAGTTGTATTTGGCAACTTTGAAGAAAGTATTTTACTATGTAACCTATCTAGGTGAGTCCCAAGTTTTGTACCAAATCATTTTTTATTATAACTATATTACCAGCCTAAAATATTCTTTTAAATGTAGAAACATCTTCTTAGATGAACAACTTAAGCTTTATGTCTCTCAGTCCTTATAAACTTACATCTGTGTTGTGAATTACTTTTTCAAATTTGAAAACAAAGAAAACTGTACAACTGTAACTATTTAGTCTTCAACACTGTCAGAGACCTGAGAAGGTTTAAATATTATCTGAGTAAGCAAAAAGTGCAAAGTAGAAACTATAGAAATGCCTAGACAGTCACCTAAATTTCTTTTACAAAACTAGAGCACTTATCTGTGGCCAAGAGGCCAAGAATATCTGACAGGATGTTCTATGAAGCAGGAATTTTGAATGACTGGTCTACCTTGTTTTGGCAAATTTTGGCAGTTGATTTCTTCTGTGTCCTGCTTGTCCAATTTTGACAACTTTCTATCAACAGTCGAGGTAAGGTCAGTTTCTTGCCCATTAGCTAGCTTTGCTAGGTTGAGACCAAATTACTTATGGTGGTTCTTTGATGCCCATCATCTTCTCCAAAATAGATTGGTGTTACTAGGAACAGACCTATCTCATTGTTATTAAAATGGCTTAAATGCAATATTTTGTAGAAATCTGAAGTTTTTGAAGACTATAAACTAGCTAAAATATCTTGATGTTTGACATTGAAAACATACCAAATGTGACCACAAGTTTGTTATCTTAATTATTCTAAACAACTTATAATATTTAATTTCAAAGAATAGAACCTAATTACAATTTTAAATGAGTTGATTAGGTACTAAACTTTAACATATGTTGTAGCAAAAGTGACCTTAAATTTGTATCAATATCAAAATATCTATGCAAATGTAATATAGTTGTTACTGGTAGTTGTTTTTAGTCTAAAAGTAGATCCAATAGTCTACAATTTAACTAATTGTTTCTGTATCTTTTTTGTACCTTTCATTTCTCATCCTAATTTTTCAACATTATTTAGAAAAGAAAGAAAGATAAAGGAAAGAAAATGAAGAATGGCATCCCAGAAGCTAATCTTTGTTTAGGTTCATCCCTGACCATGACAAATAACTACTTGTAAATCGTCCCCTTCAACAATGGTAAACTCCATAACCCACTGAATGAACAAAAATCATCGTCTCCATCTCTCAGGAATAGGTAGGACATTGTGCTCTTAAAATTGCTTTCTGTTGTCTCTGACCGAGGGTATCTTTTGTGGATCCTCAGAAAATTGGGATAATGGTCAAGTCCTGGGAGAGCTAGCTGTATCATTTGTTGTCTAGACTCTGTGTTATGAAATATTTCAGGTCTATTCTGAAGTCCTGGCTGGAGTAGTCTGTGAGACTGTCCCTTCTTTTTTCTTTTTCTTTTCTTTTTTTATTATCAAAATTTTGTTTTTATTTTCAATACAAGATAAATACCTTGCTTATTACTAGTGCAGTTTAAGGTCAACAATGACCACATAGCAAACTGTTAAACAGTCACCTAAATGCTAAAGAAAACAGGACAACGTAAACATTAAACACAAAATTCCAAGTAGAAACATTTTAATAAAATGGGAATGAACCTTTTTTTGTTTTGTTTTATTTTTTGGGTTTTTTAAATACATATTCACTTTATTTTTATTATAATTATTATTATGAACAAAGAGGTCACCCTTTCTATCCTTGTATAGGACAGTGGGACGATGAGACTGCCTGCTGCCTGCCCAGGGAGGGGATGGGTTGTTGTGGAGAAGAAAGAATGATCTGATGTGGGAGGGGGAAGGAACCTTGAAGAAGGGACCTGGAATGAACCTTTTGAAAGAAGCTATATGGAAGTCTAGTTTTCATGGATATCAAAAGGATGCCTATTTGATATAATATCACCTTACCTTTTGCACAGAAATCACCACACCACATTCAGTTAGCTACATTACCACAATCTAGGTGGCTTTAATTTTGCAGGGCTTCATCATCTTCTTGAGAACCTCAGAGATTACTAATAAGAAGGCCATGATTTACTGCAGAAACAGAAACATTTTTAATGTCATAAACAATAGATACCCTAAAGATTAGAGAATCACAATCTATTAAGTACATTTGGACATTTGGGTAAACAAATTAGTTTCTAATTACCTTCTTTAGAATCAAACCTGAAAACATATACAGAAAGCTAAATAAAACTTATTTCTAAAATCCTTTAGTACTCTGTAGGACTCTATACTATCATGACAGAAAATGTTTATATACTCTACATGTATACATATATGTACATATATATTTGTATAATCTTATAGAAATATGATGACATTTATACCTTAAGTAAAGTTATGAAGAGTCAAAATTACAACAAAAACTTATGAGATTAGGGGCATTAGAATTGTCTCCTAATCTTGATTTTTTTCTGTCCCTTACCAAGTGGTTCTTGTGATATGAGATAGAGACTTTGAAATTTTTTCAACAAGCTGTTTGGGTTTAGAGAGAGAGCCACACTCCAACTGCAAGCCAACTTTGATTTTTAATTGAATTTGGACCACAAAAAGACAATTTGCCTTTTGTAGTAAGAGTTCCTGCCCTGGCTGAGCCCAGAAATGTGAACCAGCAGTCCTAAATAATCACACAAAATCTTATGTCAATTACTAGATATTTGGCCTATGCCTCAGGCATATTACTTGCTACTACTTACCTTTAAATTAACCCAAGATTTTCCAAACGACTTTGTACATTTTCTTAGAGCAGCATTTTTGTCTTCTTTTCAGTATGTCTGCCTGGAATCTCTGCACTGCTCTTTCTCCTCCAAGAGTTTTCTAAGTCTGGTAGCTCTACCCATAGTTCCTGTCTGTCTCCTGGCCAATTAGCATTTTATTAAACCAGTAAGAGGGATAAATATTTGCAGTGTACAAGAGTACAATCACAGTGCATTCTTTTATTTTGCAGACATTAACAAAAAACAATCACTTAAGATTTATGAAGCTATACCCTGTTGGAGGTGTGCTATACAATTAGGCAAATTTACTGTTTTTCTTGAGACATTTTCTCTTGATGTTTTGTTTTTCCTTTTCAGATGTCTCATTTTTTTTCAGTGGTCATTGGAATCCTTAGTTTGATGCTTTATTCTCCTAGAAAGACAAAAACAAAACGCTGTCCCAATCCTAACTTCGGGGTGTTCTCTTTGGCAAATTATAACTTTCTTAAGGCAAAAAAGTTTTGTGCAACATAAAAAAGCATTATCTTTTATTAAAAGGTTTGTGTTTCTTAGTTATTTGTTAGTCTTAGAAGTCAGTTTGGATTCAATGACCAAGCTATTTGATGAAGTATCACCTGTCCAAATCAAGAGGTCTCTCCTGTTTGAATCTAATCTTCATCAATCTTGATAATATCCATAGCTTTTTTTGCTCTCTAGAAACGAAAGCAAACCTTCTCTCCACCGTAAGTCATATCTTGGTGGGTATTCTGAGGTCAACACATCTTTAAACTATACAGGCTGATTTAATTAACCATTTTTATTATATCTAACTCTCTCTGTGCAGTTGTAATTTCTTTCTCATCAGCATTAAATAATTTCAAGTTAATAAATTACTGCGTAATTTATCTTCATGGTCTTTATTGTCTCTTTATAATTACTAAGCATATATATCCGAATTATGATTTGTATTTTTCTATAACTACTTGTACTATAGCATTATGTGGTAAACTTGTAATATGCAAAAATCTATTTTCTTTGACTTGGGACATATTTTTGTACAGGTATTTCTATAATGGACATAGGTTCTAATAAATATGTAATAATAGAATTAACCTTATCAGAACTTAAGAAGTTGCCCATTGAATTCCTGATGATATATCTATGGCATGGTCCACATACTTTAATTTTTTAAACTCATCAAAAATATAAATTTGCCAGATTTTATTACCTTGGGAATTTTTTTGGTTACTTCCTGCAAGTAATGGAGTTTGGTTGTACAAAGAACAGACATATTTTCTTATAATTTCCTTGACTTGTTGTCAAGGAGTAAAAGAAAACATTGATGTTAATATGGTGTTTCTTATGAAATTCTAGCACATTTCCTGACCACCTTTGGAAATATCTTGTGTTAGAGTGCCTGGTAGATTGAAATAGGTTGTTATATGTACTTTATACAATGGATAATTTCTATTTCTGATTATTTGTTGTAATCAATGCTGAATCATCTAGAATAAGTTCAGCAGTTTTGATACATAGATCACCTCTTTTTGCTTATTGAGAGTCGGTAACTATATTGAGTTCCTAAAAATCTGGTAATACTATGAAAATAGCATATATTTCTGATTTATTAACTAAACCATAAGTTCTTTCAGCCACTTTACTTATAATTTCTGACATATAACCCCTCTTTCCTGATTTATTTACATCAGTGTAGAATGCAGTGGCTAAAAAATTGGTATTCCTCAAACTATGTAAAGGAGAATCTAATTAGTTCTTTTTAAAAAAAATAGTGTGGGGAATTTTTTTTATTAAAAAAGTCTTTTTTATCCATGTATCTCCCTGCTCCCCATTCTTCCCCTCCCTGTCTCTCCCAGCCAGCCTTACATCACCCCCATTCTCTTCCCCAAAATGCCAAGATTCCCAAGCTGGGTCAGCTCAGGTAAGTCCAATTTCCTCATGCCAATATCAAGACTGTGTTAGGTGTTCCAATGCAGAGAATGTGCGCCAGGTTGCCAGCGCATTTACAGGAACACAGTCTGATCCCACCCTTGAGGCTCCAATTGCTGGCCCTGCCTATCTACAGTCGCCTCCCCTTGGAGGCCGACCTCCTTTCCCAATACTTCCTCAGTGGCTGCTTTTTATTCAGTCAATTAAATCTTTTTAAAAACTTGGGTCTCTTGCTTTTTGAATATTGGTTTCTATACTCTCCCAAGAAATTACTGCAAGCTCATTTCCAATGTTCATTTTCTGCAAATGAGAATTTCCACATTTATATAAGGTAATGCATTTTTTGTTGGGCCTATGTTGCATGAATCCTAATTTGTCTTAATAAAAACCCAGAACTAGATATTTGGAAAAATGCTTTAAGAACAAGGAAGCAGATGAACAAACCAATAGAGAAATGTTTCACTACTACTAAGTCCTCAGGCTGAAAGGGATAGAATCTGTCTCCAAGAATTCTCAGAGTGAAAATTCAGAGTCCTCAGTCAAAAGGAAAGAGAGAAGGGAAGTACAGGAGAAAACTCCCCTGTTTCCTTAGACCTCATATTTCTTTTTGTGCCCAAGCATAACACTTTCTATCTCAGACTTCCTACTGCTGGAATTAAAAGTATATGGTACCACTTCCTTGCTTTGTTTCTCCTTCAGATTGGATAATCTCATGTAGCTCATTGTGACCTGGAACTCACAGATACCCATCTGCCTTTTCCTCATGAATGCTGATATTAAAGATGTGTGTCACCACTGCTTGACCTATATGGCTAACTTTGTGGTTGTCTTTGTCCTCTGCTCTTCAGGCCATTTTTATTTGATGAACAATACATTGCCACATTTTTACTTTTTGTCAAAATAAAATGTTACAGCTAATATAAAAACTATGTACAATAAGTACAAAAACTATAAACAATATATACATTCAAGAACTACATTAGCAATGTTGAGTCCATTAACATTTGACAAATTTAGGAGAAATACACCATTATTTATCATATTTTGGTGAGTCCAAGTTGTTATACTTAATTCTATCTAACTTGTGTTACCAACCAAAACGTATCCTTTTCTATCTTCCAAACTAATACAGTTTACACCTCTTTGTGAGTTTATTTTCTGAATCCATGACTAAGAAAACACTAACTATAATTATTTAGTCTTCAACTCCTTCAGAGACCTATGAATAAAATAATATTAACTGAGTAATATTGCAAGCAAAGGACTTCCAAAAAATGTGAAAATGACAAAAACAACTAGCTGCCTGGATAGCCAAGCTTCCTCCATAACATTGGGACATCCATCTTCAGCCTATAATTTTTGACAGAGCCACCTAGGTAAGTCACCTTTTGTTTTCTTCCATATGTGTTGCATGCTTGGGAGTATTTTCATTTTTGTACAATTTATGAATATTGGATTGAGGAAAATTTTCTTGTGAATTATTTATGCCTTGTCCCAGGAATGCTGCTTCTAAGCTTCCCCAGGATAGTTGAACATACTATTTCTCTTGCCTCTAGGGAGATATCCTTATCTAGTGAAGACCTGTTTTATTCTTTTGGAGGTTTTGATACTCATATAAAAACCAGAGGTCTCTTTATCAGCCTATAAAACATTCTTGAAACATCTGTCCCAGTACTTGCTTGGGAACAAGATAATCAAAAGAGAGAAAATTTAAAATGTCAACAAAATTTGGTAGGCTAGAGTAGTTTGCCACAGTTCAGATTGCAAGCCTCTTCCCACTATATACTCATGTAATTATGTGGCATATACAGCAACATATACACAGAGACTTATACTAATGGGCAAAGAATGATGTACAAAGATGATAAAAATATGAGGTGTTAGATTATCTCTTTCTTAGAAAAGGTAGCTCACAGAGAGCAACTGTAGGGTCATAAGACAAAGGGACAACTGAATGCCAGGATTAGAGTAATAGACAAATTCTATAAAGATATAAAATATAAACATTATATTATTCTAGAATTTTCATAATAACTGTAGTAGCTTGGCCTGAGGATTGCTTTCTGGGCACTCTGACCATTAAAATTTAATAATACACTGATTGAGACATGATAATGTGCTGGTATTAGCATGGAAATTTTGTTTTGGTGTAATGTGCTTGAAATAAACAGAACTACCAGCCTGAGAACAAGCTGTCATATGACTCTAGATTCTTAACATTTGGATTGTGGGGTTAATGACTAAAAATGATAACTCTGTTTATCAATGATGTCAAAACTTGAAGGACATATTTGGAGAACATAAGTCACTTTATCAATGATGACTAAAAGTTGTACAAGATGAAGTGATTTTGTATATAAATAAAGTATGTGAGAGATACAGGTTGTTGGAATAGGACAAGCAATACCAAGTTGTGCTTTCTCTCTGTCCATTCTTAAAATGAAACTAAGGAAGTGTCCTGTGCTTTCTGAATTTGACCTGATGTCCTTTGAAAGTGTGTCTGCTACTCACTCCTTTAGTTCATGTGTCCTGAGATCCCTTCTGCTCTAACTGAAAACACTGAGAAGATGAACACATTTGTAATTGTCAGTTTCCTTTCTCAAAGTGGAAAAATAATAAAATAAACTTTATTCACTTCCAAAAAAGAAGGATCCTGTGTCTGATTCCTCCCATTGCCACTTTTGCATTCATTTATCTTCTGACTCTTCCCTCTTCTTGAGCTGGACTCAAGAAGGCTTCCATTTAATTTCTGCATCATGTTGGGAGTCCCTTTCATTTGTTGGTTATTCTTGTCTAGTAATCAGACAAACTAATGTTGATTTTCTAATAACTTTTACCTGCCCCTTTTCAGTTTCATTATGTAGTGGTATAGTGGTATAGTTGGGTTTTTTCTTAATTCCTCTGTCTGTCTCTGAGTATTTTTCTTATTATCATTAGTAGGCGTTTCTAAGCCTTATGTCTATCAGTCTATTATTCATATTTGGCACAGTTGCCAAACCATGCATCTCAGGCAAGGATAAAAAAATGAATTACCATGGATGGAGCCAGTAATCCTTCTTAGTCAAGCCTTTAATCCTCAGCCATACCTTGGCAGATTAAAGGTGTAGTCAGAAACAGAAACAAAGGGAGCTGGATAGAGGCATTCCCCCCTAACCATCAAAGGTATGGTCAGAAACAGAAAAAGATCAGAAAGATGTATAGTAAAGACAGATTCAAAACAACTTCTAAAATGTTTTAGAGTGTGTTAAAAAATATACATAGGCTTGAGAGAAAAAAAGAAAAAGAAAAGGATATAGAAAATCCTTAAAAGGAAATAGAGTGGAAAAAAAGGCACATAAAAATAAAAATTACAAAGACTGCCTACATACTGTATGCTATTGTTTTGTCTTTACATTTTTTGACTGAAAATGAAGTAGTAAAAGCTGCCAAAAAGCAATTTGACTATAAATGCTCCTGGATTAATCTAATCAATATATTTTGTAAATAAGTTGACTTTAAAGTTAAAAGCAAAAGATATGCTACTTTGGAGCAGAGGTTTTCTTTTTATTTCCATATAAAATGATAGGCTGTGGATTTATTTCTGGTGAAAGAAAATCAAGTTTGATCAAGGAAGATCCCCTTAAAAGTCTTCAAAGAAAAGTGATGGCAGAGATGATTGTTTTCTTCAGAGCTCTGCATCCAAACAGCTTCAAGGAGAATGGGTGAAATAACCCACCCTTAAGGACTACTCCACTAAAGACTTGTCCATAATACTAATTGTTTATTTGGGTCCCCATGAGATTACCAGCACCCCCATTCAGAAAATGTGAATTGGTGATGATAAAATTTAGCATGCTTATATGCCTGCATCACTGATCTTCCATAACAATATTAAATATTATGTATATTTCTTTGTAGATTCTAACTAAAGATTTATAATAACTTTAGGAACCTATCTACATTATTTGTGACATCTTTTTATAGGTTTATTTTTATTTTATGTGTTTGAGTGTTTTGCCCTATATATATGCACATGTACTACATGTATGTCTGGTACTGTCAGAGGCCAGAAGAGGGAATTGAATCCACTGCTACTAAATTTGCAATTATTTAGCAGAAGCCACATGGATTCTGGGAACTGGTCCTCTGCAATAGCAGTGAATGCTCATAAACTCTGAGCCTCCCAAATACTTAGAAAATGGTTCCAGTACACATTTAAAACTCATTAACTCATGTTACAACAAAGTATTTTAAAATGTATTTTTTAACTTCCACAAAAGGAGAATATCAATATATCACATTTTCAAAGTACAATTTTTCTTGTTGTTTGTGAGACTGGTTCTTAGATTCTCATGGAGATTATCCTTTATGAAAATTTTGTGTTTTATGTAAAATGATTACTTGTTTACATATAATCTGCCCAAGTATATTGTAAGTCATTTGGATATTACTTAAGACTCCTTTACTATGTTATAGTAATGTTTGCAATGAACATTCTGTCTATTTCCACTTTACCCTCAGTGCTGGGGTGACAGGTGTTTATGGGGTCATGCTTGACTTTTAAACATGGTACTGGAAATCAAAATTAGGTCCTTCTGCTTTTACAATAATGGTTCTTACTCAATGAGCCATCTGAGATATGAAACCAGGCTAGTCGCAAACTGATGATGCCCTGTTTCTGTCTCTTTGTGTGTTTTTCTAATCAGCACACACTATAACAACTTGTATGCAAATAAGGCAACAACAATTGCTTTAAGTATGAAATAATACCTTACAGTCAAAACAATTATAAGTCAAAAATTACTCCACCTTCAAACCACTCATCATTATTTCCAGAGAAAGAAAATATGAAAGAAGGAACTCTTGCCAACCCTCATCTTCAGATAAGGCTTTCAGTGCTGAAATTCCTGCATGGCGATCTTAAAGGAAGTGTCCAAGGAGAAGAAAGATCGCAGTAAATTCTTGTGCCTTTATATGGCATGTACTCATCCTTTCAAGAAACCAAAAAAATAGAGTGTTTCTTACAAACAGACTATTCTATAACCTGACAAGACCCAGAATATCTTATCATGTCCCTAGTGTTTAGCCTTTAGCACTCCCTGAAATATTACAGAATGTGAAGTTCTATTGCTTGCTTCATTTTAGTATCAGGTGGTTTATATAAATAAATTACTAGCGGTAAATTAGAGTTTGTACTGATGTTTTCCATTGCCTAGTATCTGAAGGAAATAAGAGAAACATATGTTCCTAAGCCTATTGTTCAATATATTCACATAGTGAAGTTAAAATGTTTGGTTAGGAAATCAATATTGCTATACTCAGCATCACATATAGTAAACCAGAAGAATTGTAGGAAGCTGTGAACTTACTTAAAATCAATGTGTATTCAAACCAGGGAGTAACAAAATAGATAAAACTACAACTTTAAATGCTAGCCCAGGGAGAGTTAAGCAACATCCTAGATTTTGCCACTGCAAGGAGAATCAATAAAAGACACAAACAAATAATAAAAAGTAATACAATATTTGGGCTAGCATTAAGATTCATCTGCAGTAAATTTGAGTACAATGACTGGTATGTTGTATTGGCAACTGTATTAAGAATTCTGTATGCAATAAATAGAGTATCAAGCACAGGAAATAAATGAGAATATAGATTTAGAACTCCACCTGGTAAGAACAGGATTTAAATATAATGTGGAAAAATAATTTTCATTACAGTGGCTTCTCTTAAAATATTGTAAATAAGACATATGAGATTGCTCTCCAAAATTTAAACTTTAAAACTAGCAAATGATGGTTTATAGAACAAATAATACAAGTTTTTTGAGTTTGGGTCTGTAACCTAACAACATGGACAGCATATTTATTGTGGAAATATGTAGCTTAACAAAGAATAGCAGCCATATGACAAAAAAATTACAGTGCTTATTAAAAACATTGCTACATAGCAATCTATGGCTGGCTGGTTCATATCCCATTGAAAAACCAGGGATAAGTGGAGCATCCAAAATATGCCTACTTGGAATTACATCTCTCTGGGTTCAGTTGATGGTCTGCATGTTCCTTCATTCCCTGTGGTATTTGAAGGTATTTGTTCAGACAACTTGCTGGGCCTTTAACAGTTTCTTCTGCCATAGTATTTCTATGATGTGAGAAGCGAAAATATGTAATACAAGTCATTATAAAGGCTATCATTATTAGAAACATAATCTTTCCTCAGAAAGGTATGCAATATTTTACCCCAAGTCTCATTTTTTTAATTTCCTCACATAGACGATCTGACCAATCGTTATTAAGTAACTTACAAGGGATGAGTATATGGTTCAATAAATAAAATAGTTGCTATGCAAGCATAAGAACTGAATTCTGATGTCCATAATTCATGTAAACCTTTAACCCCAACTTCAACCACTGGCATCTGAACATACCTGAATGCAAACGTACATGCAAATGGCCCACACAACTATATCCATATACACATGAGAACACACACACATATATATAATCCCACACAGAAAAATGCCAAGAAATTAATTCCATCCATTCCATTCTTCTTTAAAGTCATTAATCAATTTGTCTATGAAATCTATCCATATGATTTTTTAATTAATTAGTATTGTGAAAAATTTATTTTATTTCTATTTTCATTTTATTACTTTGTTCTTCATTCTTCCTAAGCTTCCTTCTTCACAAATTAGCTCCTTTATGAAGGGGTGGAGCTAAGTGGTAGATCATATACCCAGAATTGCTGATGCTTTGGGTTCCAGACCTGGTGCAGAAGAGGAAGAAGAGAAGTTTAAGGAGTAAAGAAAGAAGAGGAGATAATAAAGCATCAGTGAAAATTGTGTTTCTTTGAATGACATTTTGCAAATACAGTCTTAGATATCTGAATATCTGTCTCCTAACTTATTCATGTTGGGGATTGTTGGATTTGTATTCTTATTGGAAGAAGTTTGTCACAGAGTATAGACTGACAATTAAACAAACTATCAGTTCTTTCTCTGTTTCATGCTTCAGTTTTGGGTAATGAGTTCAGATTCTAATCACTCTGCCTGGTACCTTATGCCACAATTTCTGCAATGATGAGATAATGGGCCCTTATCACTCTGGAATGATAAGGCAAAATAAATAAACTCTTTTGTAAGTTTCCTCAGCTATGGTGTTTTATCACAGCAATAGAAACCAGTGACATAAGTTTTCTTTTAAAGAGTTTAACACAGTTATAAAGTAGAATATGGTGGTTTGACATATGGATACAATGTATAATAATCAGATACTGTAATTATAAAATTTACCTGAAGCAACATGGGTAAAATTATAGGTCATATGTCAAGTGAGATAAATTGAGCATGAAAAGATAAATGCTGTTTAGTCTTCCTAAATAGAAATGCTAATACATTGATATTAAAAGAATTTATTACAAATAACATATTTAAAAGGCTCTGAAGAAAGGGTAATGAAGAGAGTTTGACATGTGCAGTAATGGAACCCAGTAAAAGGTGTAATTTGTAATGTTCTTGAACATGGTAGTTTAGTTTGTTTGTTTTGTCAACTTGTAAAATCTCCAGTCTTTTACAAAGATAAAACCATAATAGAGTATATGCCTTCCTAGACTGACTCATAGACAAGTTTGTGGATGCATTTTATTAATTAATAATTGACATGCAATTGCACAGATCACAGTGGATAGTGTCAGCCCTTGATGGGTAGTTCTGAGGTATACAAGAAAATCAAACTTAGAAAATCAGACAGGGGGCTGTAGAGATGGCTCAGCAGTTAAGAGCACTGACTGTTCTTCCAGAGGACCTGAGTTCAATTCCCAGCATTCACAAGGTTTGACACCCTTACATAGTTATACATGCAGGCAAAACACCAATTCACATACAAATTACAAGTAAATTAAAAAAAGAAAATCAGAAGAGTCCAGCAACAGTGAGTGTTCTTCCTTTCACCTCGATTTGATTTTGGTTTTGATGTTTTAACAGACATGCTAAAATGGTTGTGTATCATAGCGTAAGAACTGTAATTAGCTGTTAATTATATATTTCAACCTTGTTATCAGAAGAAAAATTCATTGTTCATAATGATTGTCTGAAGTAAGTGATAAATTTATACTATATCTAGAAGAAAAGATAAAAAAGTGGTGAAGAAACTATGGAAGTTTGTTCTAAATTTAACCTACACCCACTTTTAGTCACCCATTGGCTAAGAAGAATGTTTATATTGTGTAACTATTAAATATTATTATAAGGAAATATATTCTGTAGAGCATAACAGGTATATAAAATTAAAATATGAGTATCCTTATAAATATATTGGTACGCCACCATATTTTCAATATCCTGCAATTCATTTTGTGCTACAGAACCAGATTTGAATGACAGTAGGCAATAGTCTTTGGTTTGCAAATAATTAAATATTTATTGTGTTTAATAAATATTTATGAAAGAAATCTATTGGCTCTTAGATTAATGCCACATGGAGGAAGACAAATGTGGTAAGCAGTGTACCTCTTGTGCTCAGGGACACTTACAGTTCTTGATCATAGACCCTTACAAAGTCCTTGTACACTCTAGAAAGTCTAGTATATGCTATTGATATGACAGAAATCAGTAGTTGTGACATATGCCCATTCATGTACCAAAACAAAAGAAGAAATTATTCCATGATTCTTACATGCATTTGCATTGAAGTACCATTGTTCTCTGTGTATTTATTCATATGTATTATATGGGTTTATTCTAATTTTGTATTTTGGGTCCATTTATGTTTGGAAGGTAACAGATTTATCAGTGTACATAGCTTTGCTCCAGTTTGAGAAAACTCAAAACTCACTATTTTTTTTTCTTTTCCTATTGTGTACTGATCCTGTTACCTCAAACACATGAAACAGGCCCTCTCCCTTTGTGCTATATCCTTTGGATTTGTTTTCATTTTTATTTTGAAATAAGGTCTCACCAATTTTTATAGGAAAATTTGAGTTTGTGATCTATTTTATGCTTTCTGTCAAACTGAGAAAACTTCAATTGGTAAACAGTCTCCATTAGATGTTCTTTGAGCATGTTGTCAGACACATTTTATTGATTAATGATTGATATGAAAAGGAACTTTGGGTGACTGTTAGTTTCTAGACTTTGGAAGTTGCTTGCACTTCCTGTTTATTTGGGTAATATTATATCCTTCTTTGGCTGAAGGTTTAATAATTACAGGTATAGTTTTTCTTAGTTATTTTAAAGGGAATATTAGATATGAAACTTTAGACTCACAAGGATAAGGTAGATAATGGAATATTTTTTGATTTTGTTAATAAAAATAGACTGGATATTGTAACTATAATTCTAGCTTGATAACTGTTCTGTTGTATGTAATTTTGCTATATTAAAAATGAAACCTTCCTTTTTAATTAGACAGAAAAGAGGAAAAGTAGTGGGACTGATCTGTTTTCTGTACACGATTCTGTAAATAAAGAGCTGTTTTGGTTTGTATAGAGCACCATAAAAGTGAGTGGAGAAATCAGAGTAGAGACAGGTGGAAGGAGGGCAGAGTCAGTCAGTTTCCAGCCAGTCGCCATAGGAACAGCATGTAGAAATACCGATACAGGCTACAGGCCATGAGCCATGGCCACATTACCAGGTAGATTAATGACATGGGTTGAATTAAAATGTAAGAGATAGCTAGCAATGTGCCTGAGACCTAGGCCAAACAGCATGAAATTTTTTTTTAAAAAAAGGGCCTACCCAACATATATGCGTGTATATATATAATATATATATATATTTATATATACAAAAAACAAGCTGAGTAAGTTATAAAAGAAAGATAGTTAACAATGATTTAGTTTGTGTTTCCAGGTACATGGATTTCTTCAATGATGAACATATATGCCAAATAAACCCTTACCTATACTTGGTATTAATCACAGAAGAACAAAGAGAACTGGGAAATAATCCTCCCTGCTGAAATCATTTAAGCAGATGAGATCACAGATCTGTATCACCAAGTCTATCCCTAATACTCATAATTTATTTTACTCTTAATTTCTAAGGAATCCAAGCTAGAAAAAGTAGCAAAATTAATTCAATGGTAATATTCTTTAATTTACTTCTCTAAAGCAAACATTTTACTCTTTATGCATTTCTCATATTTTTATATCTTAATTATAAGTGGTATAATTTATTTAATAGATAATAGTAAGGAACAAAATTATATATAGTGGCTTATTTAACAAATAATTTAAATGATTAATAGCAATAAAGTTTGGGATTTGAAAACATAATTTTCTGTAAAAATATGTACTTACTTCTGAAATATGAACACATCTTCAATTATCTAACACTTTTGAAAAAATATAAAGCAAGCACTTATTTTCCCATTTTTTATTTTTTATTATTCAATAATCTTATACATGTGTGTACTGAATTTTGGTCATTTTCAACTACATGTTTCTCTCTCAAACTTCTATATCTCAATCTAGTACTTTTCTTCCCTCAACCGGCCCTCTCATATTTTATGACTTTATTTTTGACCCTCTCTGTTAATTATGATTGCTTACATGACTATGTTTGTGTTTGTTTGAAGGTCTGATTATCAGCTCATGGGCAACTTACTAGTGGCTACACTCTTGAAAAAACATGCCAACACTTAACCCAGCACACATTAAATGACAACAATTCACTGGGGAGGGAAAGAGAACCTGTGTCTCTATGTGTATGTGTACATATACATAAAGTTCTCATACAGTCCAAAAGAGAGTGTAGAATCACCTGGAGCTGGAGTTTTAAGACATTGTGAGCTGCTTGATGTAGCTTCTTCAAACGCAACTTGAGTCACCCTTAAGAGCAGGAATCAGTTTTAATCACTGTGTCATCACTTTATCCTAACAGGTTGTTGAAAGTCTCAATATTGTATCATCACAAATGAAGAGACTTAATGAGAACATGGAGAATCCTATACAGAAAATATGGGTCCTCTTTTCCAAACTGTAGCTCATGCATCCTTCATGTTTAATGTTTGAATTTACAACCCTTCTGCTTCAGTCTCCAAGTCCTGGGATTATGTATACCACCACACCAAGTTCTCACATAAAACTTTAAAAAAATGTTTAACTTGGTCTGCTTTAGGGTACCCTAGCAGTGGGATCAGTATCTATCCCTGGTGCATGGACTTTTTTTTTTTTTTTTTTTTGAGCTCATTACCTATGAAAGAATACCTTATAGCCTTGATGTAGGAGGGCCTGGCTTGGGCTTGCATCAACTGAATGTATCAGGCTTTGATGACTGCCCATGAGAGGCTTACACTTTTGGATGAGGGGATGAAGGATGAATTGGATGAGGAGGAGCAGAAGGAAGGATGGGAAAGGAAACTGTAATTGGTATGTAAAATGAATAAAAAATACTCTTTTTTAAAAAAAGTTTATTGTTTTATAATGTTCTCTGAATATTGAAGGGGAATATAAGATACAAATTACTCGTGTATGAGTAATCCCCACACTCATTCTCCACACTTTTACCTTTTCTGAATTTCTCTATTAACTTCTGCCTACTACAAACAAATCAAACTACTTCTCTGATAATAATTGTCAGCCTGAATAGTTTATGTATGTAAATATATGTATATATATATATAGTTCAGTCAATTTTTCTATAAGTTAAATTGTATGTATGTACATTATTTCATTACCTATACCTCACCTGATGTCTGATTATATTCCCTGGTTATGGTAAATAGAGAAGTAATAATCTTATATGTATAATCTTCTCTATAAGAGAATATAGAATCTTTGTGACATCCCCAGGAGTGCTATATTTTGGTCCTTTAAAGAGCTACTTTTAAGTTTTTTAAATAAAATTTCACACTGATCAATGTTAAATGGCTGAAAAACTCAAAACACTCCTATTAATATTAAGAAAAAAGCCAAACATGCCCAAGCAGCAAACCACAACCACTGAATAGCTTGGGATCAGAAACACCCTGGACTGACCCTTCAAACACCAGTCCATCTATAGGAACACCTGACTCACTCTTGAGGGAGGGGGGACAAAACTGGATTTGGCCAGGAGTGAAGACTGATCCAAGCATTGTTGGGCCAGTGTGACCATAGGTCTCTCGGCTCCCTGCCAAGGGAGGGGATGGGGAGTTACAGAGAAGAAAAATGATCAGATGTGGTGGGAGGGGGAAGAGACCTTCAATAAGGATATACAGGGATGGAAAAAAAAATTCAGAGGGAAAGCTGAACACAAAGAAAATATATGTGTAGTAATCTTATTTGCATTTCCACCCTTGATAAGCCATGCTTATGATTATT
>PVIH01006124.1:0-64436 GCA_004025045.1 Sigmodon hispidus | reverse complement strand
AAGTATATCCAGAGTCTTTCCCTCTTTTTAATGGAATTTTTGAATCCTTATTTAAAATAATAAGGCAAAAGAAGAAAGTAAAATTGAAAAGAAGATATCAAAGTATCCATATTTGCAAATGGTTGATTCTGAACACAAAATATCCTACAGACTTCACATGAAAGTTTTCATTTTGAGAGGCACTTTCACTGAAGTAGTAAGACACTCTATTAATATACACACATCAGTAACTTTTCTACATGCCAATGACAACATATCATGAAAAATCACAAAGACAAGAACATTTACTATAAAATGTTTAATGCTCCAATATAAACCTAAGAAACCTAATGAAGGACCTTTGTCATTAAAACTTTAAAATTCTGAATAAAAAGTTTGAAAAATAAAGTAGAAAATAGAAAGATCTACATACTTATGAGTTGGTAGGATTAACTATATAGACAGTCATTCTACAGAAAGCAAGGTACAGATAAAAGCAATGCCACTCAACTTCCGGAGCCACTGTTTATAGAGATAGAAAAAAAGGCTTAAAGGTCAAATGAAAGAATAAAATTTTCCAGACAGCCAAAATTTTAAGTTTTCATAAGCACAAAGGCTGAAATAATAAGACCACAGGTTGAAATGCCTACCATATTCCTCCTCCTAAAGTTAACTCATTTATATCCAGATAGATCTCTATACTATCAAGTTTCTGTCTTCATTCTATCTTGACTTTTAAGTCCAGAGCCTTAAACCTCTGATTATCCACCTTCTTTTTAAATAATAAATTACTTATGTCATCGCCCATGCCTACTTGGTACTGGCACATCCTTACTTCTCCTTTTCTTCTTTCCTCTTCTCTTCCCTTCTCTACAACTCCTCGTGTGTGTGTGTGAGTGTGTGTGTGTGTGTGTGTGTGTGTGTGTGTGTGTGTGTGTGTGTTTAAATTACCTTCCAAGCTCTAAGGAAAATTTTGAAAAAAATCATCTTGGAATAATGTAAATTTAACAATGTCTAATTATAGAAATGAAATAAATGAATTTATAACTAATAAAGACATGTCTATCCATTTTTGCAAAGACTAGTATGTCATTGTTCAAAAAAGCTTGGCAATTTAAATCTTTGATCAAAACATTCTATTACACAGGCTGACAACACATGCATTACTGTATCCTTTGTAAATTATTTGTGGAGTCTCAAAACAGCAATGCAGTAAAATATTGCTATAGAATTATCAATTCCATTCTGTCAGTTTTTCAATTAGATATACTTTTATGGAATTAATGATAAAATTCATCAATTTAAGAAATAATCTTAATCATTTAAAAATTAAATTAATTTTTTACAAATGAAATTATTTGCATTCTCAAAAGGAAGACAGATAAAGTAGAAATGGTTTGTTATTAATTTTACTATTAAGTGTGAGCATAATATACAGTTTTAGACAGATAATATAAAACCGCCACACTAAAGCAACCCATTATAATCTCATTTGCCATGTGAAAATATTAACTATACTGTCAAAGTCATCAGTTATCTGACAGATTTTTTGACATCAGTTTCAAATTACGTAGTATTTTTTAAATCTGCACATCAGCCACTACTGAAGTAAACTGTAAGTTCTTTGGACACATTTACCACATAGGTTAGGCAAGAAGTTCTTTTTTTCTATAGTCCATAAATGTTTTTATTCATTAGAATTTATACAATTCCACAGCAGTCTCTCCTTCAAAATTCAAGAGAAATTACATATAAAGTATATTTTTCTTTACCTCAATTAAGTTTATGCTCAAAAGTGTCAAGTGAGGTCTGATGTCAGCATATATAATAAGTGGTATGGCAAAAAAAATGTGTTTCTCCATAGAATCATCATATTATTAACCAGAAGAACTAAGAAATACTATTCAGAATTAAGGTTAACAATAACTAGAAAACTATATAAAACTTTTAATTTTCCTCATGCCACGTACCACCCTGTAAAAGTAGTAAGTAAAACAGTAGCCCATATACCTAGCATGGAAAACAGACCCATGTTGCTGACCAAGATAAGCAAAACTTGCAAGTAAAGTACTGAGGTCCTCTCTTTGCACCTGTTTAAAAGTAGACTGAAAAATATCATTAGGTACTTTGTTTCCTTTCAGCCACAATTCTCTTGTTACAGAAACAATGGCATGAGGAAAGTTCTTTTCAAACACTGTGAAGAAAGTAAACAACCCCCTAGCAGCTTAAGTAGATAAATGAGGCCCAAAAAAAAAAAAAAATGTAGAACTTACTTCTAGGGGCTAAAATTGGAAGATCTATTTCTGAAATTATGTCACTTAAAAGAACTTTCATGTATTCAGGAATTCTGAAGTTGAGACATCGCTCACATAGACGACCCTACCTTCTTTGTTGTGGGTATAAGGTAGAGCTAAAGGATACCTTCTTTGGAGATAATAGTAACAGGAATCTGCTTGGTAAATGCTTGCTTTGTTTAATATTGCAAAATGTATTTCCACAAGACAAACATGATGAATAATGTGCAGAAATGTGTTAAGAACTTAGAGTACTTTAGAGGTAGAGCTAGAAGGATTGTGAGTTACAGTCCAGAGTTCAGTCTTCTGTACATATTAAGTATCTTTCTCCAAAAATAAGTCATTTATAAAAATACACACAGAAACTCAATGTTTTTGCCTTGGGCTGATTCATTCCTCATTCTCAGAATAGTTAAGAGTGAAATATTAGCAAGAACTGTATATATACAGGGTAGGCTCTGAGAAATACAAAACTAGAAAAGGTTTCTATTTCTTTGATTTAATTTTTTTTCTATTTTTAGTTTTCCTTCCTTTTGAAGTTAGTTGGTAAAGAAAATTTATGTCAAAATACTAACTCACACAAGAAGTTTAAAAAAAAAACAGAATCCTGAAAGTATATATGAAACTATGTATGACAAAAAACACTGACCTTATGAATACATATTAAAAAGTCATTTAACAAATTAATTCGAGCCCAAAAAAACACTAAAAAGACAAAGAACCTTAAAGGTATTTTGAAGGCAGAATTCCTGCTTGAAATAGGCACATGAAAATTTGCTTCACATTACTAGTCAACCAATAAAAACAAATCAAATCAAAATTATCATGAAATATCAACTCAACTCAGAGATGTTTATTGCAAAAAGTCTAGGACTCAAACAAAAAGAATCCCTTCCATCTTGCTTGTGTGAAATTGCGTTAAGTATAGTCATTATGGAGAACAATGTGGAAGTTCAGGAAAATTAATAAATAGAGCTACCAAATGATCTGCCAATCAGAATACTAGGTATCCATCTAAAAGAAGCATGGTCAGAGTGTTAGGGAGACATTTGTACCCCCATGAACCTCAGGGTGCTATTCACAATAGCTAAGACATGAAACAATTGGAATATTTATAGTTAATGTATGAATAAAAATACAGTACATGTATACAGTGGAATAGTATTAAGTCATTGTGACTAATAGATGCTGTTATTTGGTGCAAATTGGCTAAAGATGAAGATTGTGATGCTACTTAAAAGAAATCACTAAGACAGAAAAGAACTAATCGAACTTCCTATTGTACAACATAAATTGATATTATATAATCTATAAAATAGAAATTAAGAATAGAATGGTGGTGACCAGAGTTTACTGAGTGACAGAAGATAATGAGGTGGGGCAGTTTGATCAAGAGGTACCAAGCTTACTAAGATTTAATTTAAGAGTTCAGGTGTTCTCTTTTACAATAGAGTAATAAGAAATAACAAAAATACTGCACGTGTGAAACATAAAATAAAAAGGATTTTGCAAACATGGTTAGTCCAATTAAACATTGAATAATGGATGCATGTATCAAAACATCAGTTAGGATAAAATTAACAGGTACAGTTATTATATTGTGTATTTTCTCACATTGTTAAATTATTAACAAGAACTTAGGAGTTAAAGAGCAGATCCAAAGAGCAGTAGAGGAACTATCAGATGACCCTAAATCTACAAGTTCCCAGGACCATGAAATTCTCTCTTATATCTTTTTGTGTACCACATCTGGGCTCCCCAAATCTTCTGTAGCTAATTCCAATTAGCCAATTGCTGATTTACCTTTAATTAAAGATCAGTAGAAGCAAATATCCTTCAAAACTATATTTTAATATGTCATTTTAAAAAAGATTAACATATTTTTTAATACATTCATTAGTTTATTCAGCACATCCATTGGACCAGACTTTTTTTGTTTCAGGCTTCAGTGGTATAATGATGAATACATCCCTAAAAAAAGCCCTGGGGCTGTGAGGATTGGCTAGGTTATGCTTCAGTAACAAACATCTTGAGAATCTGAGTCACTTCATTATGTAATTTTTATTTTATGTTCCCGTGTAAATGCGTGCATGTGGGCATGTGCACACACACATCTCATACGTATACTCTGCAGGATCACCTAGGACTCTGTTATGTCCACACTCTCACTCTAAAATTCAAGATTCTACCACAGTCACTTTGTAGAACATGATTAGTGTCGTTGACAATGTTGAAGCTAGAGCATGGTAATGGAAATTTGGTTCCTGTAACCTAACCAGGTTGCTATCATCCTCCGGGAAGCTCACGGTTTACTGAACAAAGAAAGTCACATGTTGGCAAGCCAGAATGTGCCAGGAAGGCTATTAAACATTGTTAATAACAATATAGTCTTCCACTGCCAACAAATTTATAGATCATGAAAGGGCAAACATTTACTTTGTGGAAAAAGAGCTTGGTTTCTTATCCCATCATCAGAAATGTCCCAAGGAAAAACAATTTACCCCTAGGACTGTCAGAGTTTAAGGCACTGATTATTATTCTGACCCTTGTGCTAATGTGAGTTAGGAAAACTGGGGAGAGCTGGTCCTTAGGAAGAAACTTTTCTGTGTCTATGTGTTTGGCATTTGATAGAACTGGTAAACTAAAATAATACAAAAATAAATAATAATAGAATAACTTTTCTTCTTTCCCTGATTTCTCTTGATGAGGCCCAATCATGTCAGCAAGAGGGGAGTTTGAATTCCCAGTAGAGCAAAGGAAGAAACAGGAGGCTATAAATTAGCCTAAGAAAAACCTACTTCTTAAACTCATTCAAAAAAAAAAAAAGTACTAAAATTGTAATATAATTACAACATTTCTTCCTTTCCTTTTCTCCCCAAGCCTTTCCATGCACTCCTTCCCATCTCTCCTTCTATGCACAGGTAAGTGTAGAATTCACCCCTCATCAAGGAAACTTCTCTCTGCAACAGATAAACCATTGTAGAAAACCACAACCAATTAAAATGCAAGGTTGTGGAGCCCAGTCCCAAGGACACCTAAAGTTCCAGAAACACTTTGGGAGAGGGACAGAAAAAATACATGAGTCAGAGGATCAGGGAGTTTGCTATGAGATTGCCTCACCTCATTCCATCAGGGAATACATCCATGAAGTCTCACCAACTGCTTAGACATGAACTGAACAGGGACAGCACCAGTGAATATGCCAATGTAGATGAGGAAAAGCCCATGAGGTTTCAATCTTATATAAATAAATATCCTCAACTGAGAAAAACTGAGAGTGGGAGAGGTGTTCCTCCCCAGAGAAGAACACAACAACTGGTTATTAAAGTCAATTTTTTTTCTTCTTCTTTATTTATCTTGTATTTATCAAGAAAAACAGTAAAATGAATTTAAAATGCTGATAAGTTAACAATAACTATAAAGAAGATAAAAATAATAAGCATGACTTATCAAGGGTGATAATGCAAATAAGATTACTACACATATGTTTACTTTGTGTTCAGCTTTCCCTCTGAGTTGTTTTTTCCATCCCTGTATATCCTTATTCAAGGTCTCTTCCCCCTCCCAACACATCAGGTCATTTTTTCTTCTTCACAACTTCCCATCCCCTCCCTGGGCAGTCTGCAGACAGTCCTGTGGTCCCACTGACCCAATAATACTTGGATCAGTCTCCACTCCTGGCAAATCCAGTTTTGTTCCCCCTCCCTCAAAAGTGAGTCAGGTGTTCCTATAGTTGGAGTGGGATCCGAAGGGTCAGTCCAGGGTGTTTCTGATCCCAAGCTGTTCAGTGGTTGTGATTTGCAGCCTGGGCATGCTTGGCTTTTTTTCTTGTTTGTTTGTTTAGAGACCACTAATGAGTGAGTACATCCCCTGCTTATCTTTCTGAGTTTGTGAAACCTCGCTCAGGAGGATATTCTCCAAATCTATCCATTTGCCTGCATATTTTCACATATCATTTTTTTTTTTTTTACTGCTGAGTAGTACTCCATTGTGAAGATGTACTACAGTTTGTTAATCCATTCTTCAGTTGAGGGGCAACTAGGTTCTTGCTATAACAAATAATGCTGCTATGAATATAGTTGAGCTACTGATTTTGGGGTGCGAATGTGCGTCTTTAGGGTATATGCCAAGTAGTGGTATTACTGGGTCCTTGGGGAGATTGATTCTCAAATTTCTGAGAAACCACCATATTGCATTCAAAAGTGGCTGAACAAGCTTACACTCCCACCAACAATGGAGGAGTGTTCCACTTGCTCCGCATCCTCTCCAACATAGGCTGTCATCTGTGCCTTTTATCTTAGCCAATCTAACAGGTGTTAGGCAGTATCTCAAAGCTGTTTTGATTTGCATTTCTCTGATGACTAAAGATGATAAGCACTTTTTCAGGTGCCTTTCAGCCATTCGTAGTTCCTCTGCTGAGAATTCCCTTTTTAGATCTGTACCCCATTTTTTGATTGGTTTATTCAAGGTTTTGGACTCTAGATTCTTGAGCTCTTTATATATCTTAGAGATTAGTCCTCTATCACTTATAGGGTTGGTGAAAATCTTTTCCCATTCTGTAGGCTCTCGTTTTGTCCTATTGACAGTGTCCTTGGCTTTGCAGAAGCTTCCTAGCTTCAGGAGATCCCACTTATTGATTGTTGGTCTTAGTATCTGTGCCACTGGTGTTATATTTAGGAAGTGGTCGCCTGTGCCAATTTGTAGAAGTGTATTTCCCACTTTCTTTTCTATCAAGTTCAAAGTGGCTAGGTTTAAGTTGAGGTCTTTGATCCACTTGGATTTGAGTTTTGTGCAGGGTGACAGGCTCGGATCTATTTGCATTTTTCTACACACTTCCATCCAGCTATGCCAATACCATTTGTTAAATATACTATCTTTTTTCCATTGAATGTTTTGGGCCTCTTTGTCAAAGATCAGGTGTTCATAGGTTTTTGGGTTAATGTCTGGATCCTCAATTCTATTCCGTTGATCCACAGGTCTGTTTTTATGCCACTACCAAGCTGTTTTTATTACTATAGCTCTATAGTATAACTTGAAGTCAGGGATGGTGATACCTCCTGAGGTACTTTTGTTGAGTAAAATTGTTTTGGCAATCCTGGCTTTCCTGGTATTCCAAATGAAATTGAGTATTGTTCTTTCAAGGTCCAAAAAATAATTGTGTTGGGATTTTGTTGGGCAGTGCATTGAATCTGTAGATCGCCTTTGGTAGAATTGCCATTTTTACTATGTTGATCCTACCAATCCAGGAACATGGGAGAGTTTTCCATTTTCTGATATCCTCTTCAATTTCTTTCTTCAGTTATTTAAAATTTTTGTCAAATAGGTCTGTTACTTATTTGGTTATAGTTACTCCAAGGTATCTAATACTATTTGCAGCTATTATGAAGGGTAATGTTTCCCTTATTTCTTTTTCAGCTCTTCTATCTTTAGTGTATAGAAGGACTACTGATTTCTTTGAGTTAATCTTGTATCCTGCTACATTGCTGAAGGTGTTTATCAGTTGTAGCAGTTCCTTGGAAGAATTTTGTGGGTCATTTATGTATACAATCATATCATCTGCAAATAGAGATAGTTTCACTTCTTCTTTTGCAATTTGTATGTCCTTAATCTCTTTTCGTTCCCTTATTGCTTTAGCTAAAACTTCGAGAACTATATTGAATAGATAAGGGGAGAGAGGACTTCCTTGTCTAGTTCCTGACTTTAGTGGGATTGCTTTGAGTTTTTCTCCATTAAGTTTGATACTGGCTGTCGGCTTCTTGTAAATCGCCTTTATTATATTTAGGTATTCTCCCTGTATTCCTGATCTCTCCAGCGCTTTAATCATAAAGGAGTGTTGGATTTTGTCAAAGGCTTTTTCCGCATCTAAGGATATGATCATGTGGTTTTGTTCCTTTAGTTTCTTTATATGATGGATAACATTTACAGTTTTTCGTATGTTAAACCAGCCCTGTATTTCTGGGATGAAGCCTACTTGTTCGTGGTGGATGATACCTTTTATACATTGTTGTATACGGTTTGCCAAAATTTTGTTGAGAATTTTCACATCAATATTCATGAGGGAAATTGGTCTGTAATTCTCCTTCTTTGTTGTGTCTCTGAGTGGCTTGGGTATTAGGGTAATTGTGGCCTCATAAAAGGAATTTGGCAATATTCCTTCAGTTTCTACTGTGTGAAATAGTTTGAGGAGTAACGGTAGTAATTCTTCTTTGAATGTCTGGTAGAATTCGGCACTGAAACCATCTGGACCAGGACTTTTATTTTTGGGGAGGTTTTTAATGACAGTTTCAATTTCCTTAAGGGTTACAGGCATGTTTGCGTAATTAATCTGATCTTCATTTAACTTTGGTAGATGGTACCTTTCCAGAAAGCTGTCCGTTTCTTCTAGGTTTTCCATTTTTGTGGAATACAGATTTTCAAAATATGATTTGATTATTCTCTGTATTTCCTGGGGATCTGTTGCTATGTCCCCTTTTCATTTCTGATTTTGTTCATTTGAACACTCTCTCTCTGTTTTTTGATTAGTTTGGCTAAGGGCTTATCTATCTTGGGTTACTCTGGGCTAATAATAACATAACATCTTGTTTTCCATTAGGCTACAACTCCCTCAATGCCTGTCTCTGAGAACCCTTCTAAGACAAACATTGATTAGCAGGATTCAATGATTCTTTTTTGGATTTGTGATATTATCATCAAATTTCCATTATGGCTCATCACACATGGGGATGAAGATAAAGACATAATTTATAAGCATAGAGGAAAACATACAGTAATATATTCTGCATATAGGCATTAATAGAAGTATGAATTTTCCTGGTCTTTCCTGAGGAGTGATATGAAGGAGTAAACTAAAAAGAACAGCAACAACATAAATCCAAGGGAGATTGCAGTGTAGCAGCTGGATGAACCCTACAGTCCAGACATCACATAGACAGACCCATAGTAGAAAAGAGACATTTATTCTGGGTGCATATTTCATAAGAAAGAACTCTTTCTTAACTGAATATATGCAGAGCACGCATTCAATAAGGTATTGGTGTAGCTTTGGGCTTGTGATCTACTTGTACATGCAAATTGGAGAGTTGAATGCTCTTTCTTTTTTTTTAATGTCAAAGAGAAACATTTTTCTTTTCTTTTTTTTATTATGAACAAAGAAGTCACACTTTCTATCCTTGTATATCCTTATTCAAGGTCCCTTTCCCCTCTCACCACATCAGATCATTCTCTCTTCTCCACATCTCCCCATCCCCTCCCTGGGCAGGCAGCAGGCAGTCCCAAGGTCCCACTGTGCCAATATTGCTTAGTTCAGCCTCCACTCCTGGCAGATCCAGTTTTCTCGCCTCAACTTCAAGACTGAGTCAGGCGTTCCTCTAGGGAGAGTGGGATCCAAGGAGTTAGTGGAAGGTGTTTCTGATCCCAAGTTGTTCAGTGGTTATGGTTTGCAGCTTGGGCATGCTTTGCTATTTTCTGGTTTGTTTGTTTGTTTGTTTGTTTAGAGTCCACTAATCAGTGAGTGCATCCCCTGCTTATCTTTCTGGGTTTGTGATACCTCGATCAGGAGGATATTCTCCAAATCCATCCATTTGCCTGCAAATTTTAGGATATCATTTTTTCTTAATGCTGAGTAGTACTCCATTGTGTAGATGTACCATAGTTTGTTAATCCATTCTTCAGTTGAGGGGCATCTAGGTTGTTTCCAGGTTCTTACTGTTACAAATAATGCTGCTATGAACATAGTTGAGCTAATGCCTTTGGAGTGTGACTGTGCATCTTTAGGGTATACACCCAGAATTGATATTGCTGGGTCTTTGGGGAGATTGATTCTCAGTATTCTACATATTTTTAAAAAGTGCAGTTTGTAACAAAAAATAGGAAATTTAAAGAATAAAGAAAATTTTACCCATATCCAGAAAAAAATTAATAGGCATTATCCTTTAGTGCATATATACATTAGTTCACTATATAAAGTGTTTTAGTCAATGCCATGAAGTATGTTCAAAGAGACAAATCATGTAAGAACAGCTAGGCTGAGTAAGTGGGACAATGAATACACAAAATTATCAAGTTCTTCAAAAATTCTAGAGTATAAAATAAAAACTGAAATGAAAAATTTACAGGAAAATATTAGTAGATGATTTGAAGATGTAGAAGGATATGAAGCCTTCTTCTGAGAATAGGATTTATGCCAACTAACATAGATTCATTTTTTAAAAATGTGATTAAGGATGTTTTAGGCTCAAGTGGAAATTTATGTCAGTGGTGTAACTTAAATGATATGACACCAAACTTCCTCATAAATATTTATGTTTGTACTCACAGAAAAATGCTACTTCCAGCTTTACTCAGAGAAATATATCTTTGCAACAAACTCCAATGAATACAGAAATCATGGCTACTCAATATGTTTAAAAAAAAGTAAGCAATAATTAAATGCTTAACCCTAAACAAGACATTTATACTGTGCACTGTTGTTTCTAAAACCATCCCAGAAAATAAAGGCAGAAAGTGCCAGAAAATTAAGTAAAAATTTGAGAAATAACTTATTCTGGGCATGAAAAGTCATTGGCATCATAGTCTTATAGCAACTGCATTGGCCTGTAATGATTACACTAAAATTAGACTGATGATTAGTCAATTATAGACTAGGACAAACATCAAAAGACTATATCACTTCTTGATGAAACATTGGATACTCATGGATTATGGAAGAGAATCCTTTCTTGCCCTTTCTTGTATACCCACAGGTAAGCCTTGCAGCTCAATGATAATTGAAAATTATTTACATAAACACACTCATGGATTTTAGGATAGATGTTAGTTGCACTATTTTAAGTGATATTCAATATCAAATGATCCAGAATAATGTACTATAAACAGTATATCTTCTTTCAATATTTGACCCCTGAGTTAAGTTTCTAATCACAAACAGTTATTATGACCATGTCCTTATTACTTTTTTCAAAGTTACCATATTAGTAGTGCCTATATACACATATTTTTGTTCATATTATGAGCCAATGTTAGCAGATTATACTGCCAAAAATTTTGTTTTTCACTAAATTATGTATTACATAATCTTTCCTAGCTTATATATTTTTACAGTCTATAATTATGATTCATTTGCTTGTTTTGGACTTCATTTTCTCCAACTTTTACCTTGTCTAGCCTTGACATGAGGGTTTGTGCCTAATTCAATCATATTGTAACTTGTTATGCTGTGATCAGTCAGTTGATGTGGATTGGAAGGCTGCTCTTTTCTGATGGGTAATGAAGGAGGAATGGATTTGGAGGAGAGTTGAGGAGTGTGTGAGGGGAGCATTGGGGAGAGTAGAAGGAAGCTGTAAACAATAGTTTCACAGATACATAGGAAGGAAAATAAATAGGAGATAAAAATATTAGAAAAATAAAATTAATAAAAGAGGAACTACATAAAAACAGAGAAAACACATAACAAAAGACAAAAGAATATGTTACCAAAATCACCTTAGACATAAATATATCTCTTGCCAAATAAAATCAAATTTGAAGAACGGATAATTAAACATGATATAACTATTTGTAAGGAACACTGTTTGACTTTCATGTTATAAAATGATTCCAAATGAAAGAATTGCTACCTTCCAAAAATTGCAAGATATTACCCTGGTTATGTATATTAATATTATAAAGTATAGATTTTAGGGGCTGGAGAGATGGCTCAGAGGTTAAGAGCACTGACTGCTCTTCCAGAGGTCCTGAGTTCAATTCCCAGCAAAATCACATGGTGGCTCACAACCATCTATGATGAGGTCTGGTACCCTCTTCTGTAAAACTGTATGCATAATAAATAAATAAATCATTAAAAAAAAGAATAGATTTTAAATTAAAAAATCAATTTATTAAGAATATACAATCCATATATGCACATTAATACCTAACATATCTGCTTCAAAACATATAATAAACTGTAAAATTGAAGGATGAAGCCTACTTGATCTTGGTGGATGAATTTTTTTATATGTTGTTGTAAGCTGTTTGCCAGAATTTTGTTGAGTATTTTTTCATCAATGCTCATGAGGGAGATTGGTAGAGAGAGAATTTTATAATAACCGTGAAACATTTTATTAGCACAACTCTGAAAAGGAGTAGAAAAGCATAACAAAATTTCAGTGGGATGAACAAAACCTTTTGCTTCTTTTATTTATTAATTATTGATAATATCAATAAAGGCTAATATATAACAATAAATAAATAAATACAGTTAAACATTTAAAAATATTTATTTATTTTATATAGCCTCCGTTCTCCTCTCCCAGTCCCTACCCCCTCTCCACCTCACCTCTGCCAATCCCTTTTCCAAATCTACTCCCTGTAGGTGAAGTTTTTCTGTCAGGACTGCTAGTCAGTTCTTTCTCAAAACTTTCCAAATAAATGCACAAAGACTTATTATTAATTAATTATAAATGCTTGGCTGACACATTATACTTATTATTAACTAGGTTTTAACTTAAATTAATTAATTTTTCTTTTTTATCTTTTTATTTATTTATTCATTTATTTTTATAGAATAAAGTCTTTTTATCCAAGTATCCCCTTGTTTCAACTTGCCTCTACCTCCTAAACCCTCCTGGTCAGCCTTCAGCCTCCCTCCTCCTCATCTCCCTATCCCCTCTCCAGAAAGGGCAAGAGGTCTCAAGGTGAAGTAGCTCAGCATCCACTCAAGGCAAGTTCTATTTTCTCATCCTAATATCAGATTGGGTTAGGTGTTTCTCTGGAGGGAATGGGATCCAAGGTGCCAGTCCATGCACAGAAAAACAGTCTTAACCCTCCCCTTGAGGCTCCACATACTGCCCATGTTAGTAAGTAGTTGCCTATCCTTGGAGGGCCTAGTCCATCTGCTGATTAGGTGGGCTATTGTTGATTCAGTGAGCTCCCCAGAGCTCCAGACAGCCATTATTCTGAGAATTTTTTTCATAGTCCCTATTGCCTTGCTCATATAGAGTCTCTTCCCCTGCTATCAGCTAGACCAGGGACTCAGTCCAGTGTTCAGCCATGTAACCCTACCTCTACTTCTTTTCATTGCTGGATGTAAGTTCTGTGGTGGCACTTAGGGTGACTATTCTTCTAATTATAGGGGAAGTCCTATTTATGAAACACCTTCACTATTGGTTGGAGACCTAGCCAGAAACATCCTGTGAGTTCTTGGAGGTTTCGCTGGCACCTGGTCTTTTTCCTTATTTACCCTCTATCATGTGTCATTAATTCCTTTCAAAATGGCATGTACATTTTGTCATTTTTTATATCTCCTTTCAACTCTCCTGACATAAATTTGGTCAAGTAATTTATGATATTCATTGTGAACATGTATTGTTCTAATTGGTAATAAGGAACAGAGTGACCTATAGCTGGACTTAAAGAGTTGGTGTGAGAGAACCAGTCTAGAAGGACTCTGGGAAGAAAGGCATGGCCAGGAGATTCAACAAGAGACATGAAGAGAAGCATGCCCAGCTATAAGAATGTACCATCATGAGACAAAGGGTAGATAAAAAAATATAGGTTATAAGAGCTAGTTCGAATCAAGCCTAAGCTATCAACCAAGCATTTATAATTAAGAATATATCTCTGTGTAGTGATTTAGGAGGTGGCAGAAAGGACTGAAAAATCTGCCTACAATTTAGCCATCAGAGAAATACGAATAAAAACACCTTTGAGATACCACCTTATACCTGTCAGAATGTCTAAGATCAAAAACACAGATGACAGCTTATTCTGGAGAGGATGCTGAGAAAGGGGAAAAATCCTCCATTGTTGGTGGAAGTGTAAACTGGCTCAGTCACTCTGGAATACAGTATGACAATCTCTGAGGAAACTGGTAATCAATCAATCTCCCCAAGGATCCAGCAATACCACTATTGGGCATATATACACCCCAAAAGCATTAGCTCAACTATGTTCATAGCAACATTATTTGTAATAACAACAACCTGGAAAAAACCTAGATGCCCCTCAACCGAGGAATAGACTAACAAACTGTGGTACATTTATACAATGGAGTAATTTAATATATATTTTTCTTACTCAGCAGTAAGAAAATTTATATATTAAACTCACAGGCAATAGATGGATTTGGAGAATATCCTCCTGAGAGAAGTCTCACAGACCCAGAAGGATAAGCAGGAGATATACTCACACATTAGTGGACTTTAAGTATAAACATTCTTTTTTCATTGAAAGATGAATGAATAAAGTAATTTAACACATACACACACACATACACACATTAAAAAAAAACACTTAATTGGACTGTAGAAAATTGTGGCGGCCATAGTGCATCCACCACATGCATTAGCTATGACTTACTGTGCTTTCTTAATCTGTAGCTGAGCCTTACCTGACTTGAGGAGCTTTAAATTTTATTTTTTATGTTTCATATATCTTAGAGAAAGGAGAAGTTTTATTACTGTATGGGTTTTTTAAGCTACCCTGAATGTTTTGGTTTTTTAAAGTCTGATACTGATTTTCATAAAACAATAAAAATATTTTTAATTCTACTAAATATTTTTATGAAAAATTAATACTATTAGAGTAGTGAGGGACTCTAAAAGGTGTACATCTCTGTACTGTTCCTAAGTTCTGTAGAACAAAATGAGTTTTAGTAATTTAACAAAAATGGAGAGATCTAAGCAGTAGCAGAAATTGAAAAACATTAGAAGAAATATTCCAATTTTATTAAGAATGGAAACTATCGATTCTCTGATATAAGCACAAAACTATTTTCAATTTCAACCAATGTTATTTAGAGGCAAATCTGTAAGTGTATGAACAAAGTCATATTCAAGATAAATAACCTTAATATTACGTCTATGAGAAAAATATTAATTATATAAGGGCATTAAAATGGAACCAATGAAGAATCTTGTACTTTTAATCTACAATTCTAAGAAGAATGCAGTGGAGAAATCTTATTATGGCCTTGATGAGGAAATTATACTTAGTTAAATGCACAAATCTCACAGTTAACTCTTAAAACAAATCCATTCAATGGGAAATACTTCAATGACATTGAATTTAAAAAAAATCAAAGATTGAAATAACTGCATAATCCAAATATTCATTATAGATGAAAAGAATTACAAATTATATTATACATACATATATATTATTATGCTATTCACTCATTAGAGAAAATGAAGGTTTGTTTGCTGCAAAAATGAACTTCTGTAGTACACTAAGTAAATAATAAAAGAACAACATTCACTCATTATGTCCATCAATGTACAAAAGATATATGCATACAAAGATCAAGTTTATTGGTAATTTTTATAATAAACACAAACCCACATAGGTATATCATATGTGGACATCATTTATATTTCATATAAAAATGTGTTAGCTACATTGAAACAAAGAATCCATCTGGCACAATGGAAAGAGGCATCTGTGTACTCACTGGTAAAACCTGAAATGTAACTGAAGTTCAAATGAGAAACTGGTCAAATTGAGCGAACAGCTGAATAGATACCCCAGATAAGAGAAACCTAACTAAAACAACAGGTATGGAACACCTTTGCAGATGTTGTCCATGTTGTCCTCTAACATGGTTATACATGTTAGAGGAGTAATAACTGAAAAAATATAGCTATAGCAGACTGCAAGGAATACAAAAATGTATTCAGAAATTTTTCTATCCTGCTTGGCCAGTTCTGCATCCATTTAGTTTCAAATAGTCATACAAAGACTTATATTAATTATAAACTGTTTGGCCTATGACTCAGCCTTATTACTTGCTAAATCTTATTCTTAACCTATGCCATGGTTCGTATATATGTTGAGTCATGTGACTTGGTAACTTTTCTCAAGGCAACATTCTCATTTTCCTTTCCCAGCATCTGCTCATACCTAACTCTCTGCTCTTCTGCTTCTCAGAATTCTCCTCGTCTGTTTTCCCAGACTCTACTTCCTGTCTGGCTTCAGACCAATCAGCATTTTACTTAACTAATATTTACAGTAACAAATATTTAGAGTGTAAAATCCAGAAGAACAGAGTTATCAGCAGAGTTATCATCTCTGTTTCTGGTTCATGCCTATGTATTCATTTAGAAAAATTTTAGACAATGTAATCTGACCATATTTTTCCCTTCCATTAACTCCTCACATATCCTGCTTGCCTCTACATCCACCTAAATTCATGTTTCTTATTTCCTCTCTTTTAAAAACATGACTATCAAAACAAATAAAAAATATATGACATAAAATATAAAAATAAAACAAATAGCACACAAAAATGTCTAGTCCATTTTTGCTGACTCCTAGGCACAGGACCTGCTTGGATGTAGTTTTAATATGCAATAAAATTCCACAGGACAAAAATAATTTTTCTCTTTCACAATATGTGTCAATTTCAAATATTCTGTGTATTAGTGGTAGAACGTCCCCTTCTGCATATTAGGATTATGTTTTTTGAACTTCTGCAGACCGTATGCATTCTGTCATTGTCGCTGAGAGTTTCCATGAGTATCAGCCCTGTTATATCCCGGAGACACTTTGTTGAAGTCATTTATTACTTCTGGCTCTTACAATCTTTCCACATCTTTTCCACATAGATCTGTGAATTTGAAGGGAGAATTTTAATAAAGACATCCCATTTACAGTAATTCAAAATCTCTCACTCTCTGCAAACTTTGAGAATATTTTAAATTAGTATTTGCTTCAAAAAACTTCTCTGGTGAGGACTGAACAAGGCAGTGTTACATGAGTATAGGAAAATGTTACTAGAACTCATTTTATTGATGTTTGCTTTGGAGTAACAATAATAATTCATTTTTTTATTCTTTGTGGCCCATGACATATTTAGTCACAGGGTCTTGGTCACTTTAACAGCATTGATTATGAGTTTTAACCCATGGGATGAGTCTTAAATCTAATCAAAAGGTAGTTTGATCCTCACAAAACATTTGTGCTATTTATGCTTCAGTGTATTTTACAGGGTTGTCTCTGTTGTAGACTGCAGATTTTGTTTCAAAATGATATGGATGTTTCATTTTTATCTGGTGGAGTTAAATGTACATTGAGTGCTAGTCAGTAGGAACAAAGCTTCTAGTTGGACAACATCTAAATTTTTCCATGTTTGAGGACATTAGTAACTGGTGTCTTCAAAAATAGCCTTTTATTTTTAGTCAATAGAAGAAGGTAACCAATAGCCTTGGTAATTGTCTCCTCCTTTTTATTGCCTTCATTTTCAGTGGACTTTTGTAAACGCTGCATCCATCAACCACATACTTATTGGGCTATTATTGTTAGTGAGAACAGAAGATCTGTTTGCCAATATGTGACTTTCTTTGGCTTAGCTTGGGTCAAGAGGTTGCTTTAGACTGCATTATATAAAACTTTAGAATCTGTAACTAACCAGACCTATGTTATGTTAAAACTTTTGTGGCCAGTATGTTAAACTCAATTCCCCAAACTGTAGAGAACTGCCATATGGTTAGTGAACACAACAGGAAATCAAGTTTCTGTTTCTTATAGTAAATGGAAATAAAAACTTGTTAGGCCAAATGAGTAATAACAGTTTTAGAATTTTAAATATTCCCTTGTTAGTGTGTTCAAATGAGACACTTGGCCAAAGAGCCGTTGAGCACACATCACATAATCTTCATTTTGCCAAATAAGAGAAAAGATTAAAAAGTAGGAACTGAACAAGAAATATGCATATCTAAATTATGACTTAATTACACACACACACATATATAACACACACACACACACACACACACATATATATATATATATATATATATATATATATATATATATATATATATACACCCATAGGTCAAAATGACAAAATCAAATATAATTTATTCATTGAGTTAGTGGGTTTAATTGTATTGAGAAAAGATAGCTTATCTATAAAATATGTATGACATGGCTTAGGAGCTCTAATTCATGCAGATGTGAGTTCCTGGTTATGAATAGTTCCCAAAATAGATTACATTTGGGTTTTAATCTTCATAACATATTCTAGCTCCTCAATTGAATATACAAAGAGTATAAGTGGGATGGATACTAAGAACCAGGAAGTGCATTAAATGTTAAACAGAACTTGCTAGAATCCCAGAAAAGTTTTTTTTTTTTAACCAGAATCATTTAACTGTCAGAGTTCTATTTGTATTAAACTGCTTAAAATATATTATATTTTTTCAGAATATGTAAATTCCACACAAAAAATCTTATATTTATAACACACTTTGAAAATGCCACTTACAAAACATCAAAAGTATTAAAATTCCCATGAATGGGAAATTTCCCAGTCATATAATGAACAAATGAATTTATGATACCCATTAAAACAATGGGCCTTATAATTTTGTAACTGTTAGGTAAAGATCTGCAGATTATTTGTAGAAATAACATAAGACAATATTGTATAAACAAAAGATATATTTCTCATTTACTTCTAGGATTTTGCAAGGAATGCCTGTTTAAATGCTGTCATACACAGTGTGCCACATGGGAGAAATGAGTATCTTCAAAATATTGAAGGTATGTGAAATCATATAATAAATATTTCACCATACAGAAGAAACTTTATACTTATCAGGTTATTATGACTTCCAGTTTTCTAATGATCCTATAATACAAAGTTATTGGATATTAAATATTTTACCTACTGTCAAGCACTTGAGGTACTAGGATAGAGCAATAAGCCAATGGACAGGAACATCTGACCTCCTGTTGCAATGAGATTGATATCCTGATGCAATGAGATTGATAATAAACTGATATTGTCCTCCCTTCTCTTTCCTGTATCTCCCTTTTCTTCTCCCTCTCTCTCCTCTCTTTGATGTACACTTGCATGCATGCACCTGCACATGATTCTCTCTGTGTGTATATGTGATTGTGCATGTGTGTGTGTGTGTGTATGTATGTGTTTATGTCTGTATGAGTGTGGATGGGTATATGTCATAGCAGCATGTATGAAGATTCCAGAAGAAAACTTCAAGTGTCAATCTTTAATTTTTACCAGACTTAAAATAGTATCTTGTTTACAGTAGTTATAAACAAGCTGGACCTACAGACACTAGTAGGAGAAAACAAGTAAACAGATGTCCTACCCAAAGCATTGCCACACTGATCCTTGAGTCTTATCTCCTAGAATTCCTTGTGGCCCAAATACTCATCTTTCTTAGGCTGTGGGTAGCTCACAACAGGACTTTCCTGCTTTGTTCCACAGCATAGCAACTTTAGAAATGTGATTTTTACTTTTGATGAGCTCAATGGGGTTCATTTGTTGTTAACAAGAATAATAAGAATGGAAATTAGGCTAAGCAGACTAGGCTACTTTGTTATTCAATGTAAGTAAGAACTTTACTTGCAGTTTTCCCAAAATCAAAACTTCAGTCTGTTCTTGTTGACCACCCTCTTTTTTCTCCTTCACATCTCCTTCTTAACCAGTGTAAAATGATCAAATAACTTATACTAGTTCATTGAACTAACTTTTATGTTTAGTTAATGTGCCTTGCATGTATTATTTTTACAGGTAATATTGATGTCATTTGACTCTAATCTTTTGATGTTGTAACAAAATTAATATGTCTTCATAGAGTTATATTAAAGCTTATTTTCTATCTTCCTTTTATTAGGCCATGAACATGCTGTAATTCCTTATAAAGGTTCAGTGGCCTTGATTATCCTATTAAAGTTAGTTGGCATTTAGTAATAGTCACTTATTTTATATACTTAATCATATGTTCCTATATAACCCTTGTTTTACATTCTACATAGATATTTCCTCAGTGCTTTTGAGTTCTACTGTCACTTTAGGTGTATATGCCAATCAAATTCCCAAGAGAATCATGTAATAATGGGTTATTTTTCTATTTTATTAGTAACAGAATATAATAGAGTTATAACATTGATATTCAATCTGTAAAATGAAACTTAGAAATTTGAATTAACCAGCAAGCAGTGATAAGTTTGTCAGGAATTGTACATCTATACTTTATAAAATGTTCACATTCTGAGTAAAATGTTAGAGTGCATCTTTTTATAGGCACATTAAGTCCATTGATGTTAAGTGATATAAATGACCACTAATTTTTACTTCCTATTATTTTTGGTGATAGTTTGTGTGTATTTCCTTTCTTAGGGTTTTTCTTCTGTGAGATTATCGATGGAACTACAGTAGAGAAGAAGGACTTGCAATTGAAATCACAGAAATGAGACCACAAAAAATATATTAAGAGGAATTAACTACTGTATTTTCTCAAAAGAAAAGTAAAATTACGTAAGTATAATCAATGATATTATGATGTTCAATAAACAGATCAAATGAGCTTAATACAATTATCCAAGAAAATAAACAGAATAGTTAATTAAGCAGACCATAGGTAGGACATAAAACTAATATCTTAAAATAAAGTATCAAAATGTAACAGAATCTAAACATGGTATTTACTCAGTGTCATTTCAGATGGTATTATGTAATAGTAATTTGTTATTGTGAGAAAGAAATCTTCTCAGAAAAATGTAACCCTCTGATACTTTAGGTATCTGAAGCAGAATTATAATAATGTGGTCTATGTCATTTCAAAAGTAACCTTACATCTTTTAAAGTAAATCTATCTGGGTAAATTTATTTCATCTAAGTTTCTGAAAAAGAAAGATATTATGTAAGACTCTGTAAGGTGTTTGTGTTATTTTAAAACCTCAAATTCTACAAATAATGAATACAACATGTAGTGAGACTGATTCTGAGAAATTCATTCTTCAAATTCTATGAACATTAAAATTTTAATTATACTTCTTCCACTTCATAAATTTAGACCCCAAATCTAGACTCATTTTCCAGCTCTGTGCATCATGACTTCTTTTCCCCTGTGTATAATTTGCTATTGAGGTCCACTTTGGTTAGATGAATTTCTTCTAAATAACTTACAAGATGTTCATGACTATAATATATGCCATAATTCTATAATTATTAATTATGCATTGGATATACAGTTGGTTAGGGCTTTAAAGTTTTGCTTCAGTATTTTTAGTTGACATTCAAAAGCTTAAAAACTTTTAAAAGACATTGTGATCTATTATTAACATGATACATCAGTAGCCAGTCTCAAACTACTTTGCTTTGTGTTTGTGTTTCAACAAGTGTGATTCTTTCTGTTGTAATATCAGTGCTTCAATGTCTAGAAACTAACGCTAAACATTTTCTTCACTTAAATGTATTATAAAATTTTTCTTTTCTCTGATTTTACTATATAATGATAGCTTCAATCTATTTAATAAGTTAAATAAGGTTAAGATCTTAATCAATGAAAAGAAATACATTTATATTTTATTAGTTATCAAAACTTAAAAGGGAGAAGAAACCCTTAGGATTTTAATGACATACTCAATGAACAATAGGTACAAAATGAGAACTAAGGGGGATAAAGAAACATTTTTGCATAATATTTTTACTTATTATGAAAACATAAATGCATTGATCAACTCACTTTTATATATAATGCAGCAGGTATTTGCAATAAAATAATAGTCCCATGTTTCTTTTTTTACTAAAGTCTAATATTTTTTTAGGAACTTCAGACCAAGAAACAAGGTCTTAGTAATGAATGAATAAGTGGTAAAAATAACTTGTCTCTAAGGACTGTGACAGTGAAAGCTGTGCCAATTTAGTGCCCTGTGTTACTCTGCTGAGAATCTTAAAAACAAAAACAAAAACAAACAAAAAAACTCACAAATGGTGCTGGTTCTATATAAGTGTTTTCTTATCTATCTATCTATTTACCTATCTATTTATTTATTTATTCATTCATTTATTTATTGGATGACTCCTCACAGTGAGAAGCATAACCCTGTGGTGAACTGTTTAGATGCAGAAAAGCAAGGAGAAAGACAACAAGAAATGTTAATGTGTTTAGCCTTTACTTACACATCTTATCTCTACATAGACTAACCTAACATCATCAGAAGAAAAATTGGTACTTGAAATTGGTTGGTACAAAAATAAAATCACACACAAATTTTATGATTTATGTTATGCATTTGAAAGATATTAGTTTAAAAATATGTTTATGATATCATGGAAGACAGAATAGCTTTGTCCTTTTAAAAAGAGTAGGTTAAACACATCTTTTAGCATATGAATGCAGTCGAAAGCTGTTCAATAAAAGAGATGAACTAGGAGAGATAGGATTTGTCAAGATACATTCAGAAACGGAAAATGATAAATATTTTAGAAATTCGAGCCTATATTTCACTGGGAAAAACAGATAGTTTGAGGCCTCAGGTTATTTCTAAAAATAGAATAGTTTGTCTAGAAAGCCTGTGACCAATGTAGAAGAATGTTAAGATTAGGATGTCCCCTTTACACTAAGTCTCACATTTTATTAATGATTGTCATTAAATGATACATTAGCATAAGCATTGGTATACAAAAACCACCTGAATTTTCTGGATAGAAGCATATTAAGTTTAATAGAGAATGTGTTAAATAGGAGAGGACGGTGAGAAGATTTGAAGAGTTTCTATTTCTGAGGTGTTAAAAACTCAATGCCCATGCCATAGGAATCTGTTCTAATTGTGTATTAAATAGCATGTACTTAAAAACCTAATTGTAGAGTATTAGTACTATATTGATATCATACTGGTTATAACGTGTGAAGAACTGTAAAATGAAATATCCACTTAATTATCAAGACTTCATGTCATCAATGTGCTGCTTGTATCTCAAATTTCAATACTCAAGGTTTTCTGTTTTAAAAGAATTATACTAAGGCATCATAGAAAGTGGATTAAAACATTTTTAATATGCATATTCTTTTTTTACATAATTTTTTATTATTACTATTATGAACAAAGAAGTCACACTTTTTATCCTTGTATATCCTTATTCAAGATCCCTTCCCCCTCCCAACACATCAATTCATTCTCTCTTCTCCACAACTCCCAAACCCCTCCCTGGGCAGGCGGCAGGCAGTCCCATGGTCCCACTGTCCCAATATTACTTAGTTCAGTCTCCACTACTGGCAGATTCATTTTTCTCCCCCTAAGAAAATTATATACCCATCTAAATGCACTCAAAAGTAACCCTTTACATAGCAATTACAAAACTTCTTAGTTTATTTTTGAAGATCAATAGGGAGAATAGATTAGACCACAGCAAATATTTTTATATGTTTCTAAGTAGAAGACAAAAAAAAGTTCTCAGACTCATGCTACTTTTGATTAGTGCATTTACATTTTCCTTTATGCAATTATACAAATTGGGTCAAATAATACTAGAGGTAGGTAATAAATGAAGATTACAAAGCCTTTCTAAGTCTTTCCCTTGATAAGACTCTTTCACATTAATAAAAATAGAAGACCTTGATGGTTCAAAAACTGAGAAAAAGGTGAACACTTATATTTGCTCATTAATTTTTGCCTTTCTCAAAATAAATTTGTTTTTTTCTTCCCTTCAAATGAATATCATTTAAAACATGTTAATATTGCAACATACCTCATATATTGAGCTTTTAATGACATAGACATCATGACTCATATAGTCACATATTTTATAGAAGTGAAAATAGCACTGCCTCAACCATGATTCTTTGCACTCTCAGAAGCTGCTGAATAGTGCCATGTACTTCAGAGCTACTAGTTAGAGAGTCTGACTTCCAAGAAACAAGGAACTAATAAAAGAATTATGGTCTTAGAATGGAGTTCCTTCTCTAATGAAGTAAGCAGCCATTTTATATGCCTAGAGGGATTCCAGCCAGGCCTGATATCCTTGGACAGTTTTCTAAAACTGGAAAGGATGAAATAATTTCCAGATTGGAAAAAAAATAACATTGCATATAGCTTAGTTTTACATCTTATTTTTTTATTGCATGATTAAAACACACACACACACACACACACACACACACACACACTGAGAAAGAAACTTAAATGAAACAAGATTTCCTTTCCTCTAATTCCAGAGAGATTATAGTCCATGATCATGGTCAGGAAGACATGGTAGTATTTAGGGAAGAGATGGTGACTGGTTACATTGCATCGACATTCAAGAAAAAGAGTGATCAAAAAGTGAGGTTGGAATATAAAATATAATGGTTTTGTCCCTATTAGTCTACTTTCCAAAGCTTCTAAACTTTCTGAAATAAGGCCACTCTCCTAGTTAAAGCAAAGTAGCCTGTGGGAGCATTTTATATCCAAATTATAAGATTAGTGAGGAAACAAAATTATCAGAGAACTTATCTTTTATGTTTATTTTTTTGTTTTATTATTTATTTATCTATTTATGAATAAAACATAATTGGCAAATTCTTGACCAAATTAATCAAAAAAGCATTGTCATATATGTGGAGCACAAAAGACAAGCTTAAAAATTTGTCTAAGGATATTGCAGAAGACACAAGAGGATTAGAGGGGGTCTGATCTGCAATGATTATCATCTGTTCTGTTGTATTGCTAAGGTATAAGTCTAGGGCGAATTTGAAGAAAAAGAAAATTTGTTCACATTGAATTTGTGTCCTTGACTTCCACTGACTTGTTGGAAATCTTCCACCTGGAACGGGTCCATTGTTGATTTTTAATTTGTCCTGAATATCCACTATTCATGTAACAGTATCTTCTTCTGTGACCTGATGGCTGATTTTAATGAACCACTTGCTTTGTTCTCCTGATTCTGGTTGAGAATTGTTAACTGGACTGCCGAGAGGGAGGGAAAGATGAGGTCACAAACTTTTTTCTTAAATCTATGGTCATTGAATTTCTTATACAGCCTTCTATAAGATGTTTTCTCACTTTCTATGTTTAGTTAATTGTCATTTTCCATTTGCTTCAAAATTGAAGAATGCTTCTGATCTTCTCTAATATCTAGTCCCAGAACAGCATATTATTATGCCTATAGTCTCCCTGAATTCCCCACAAAGCTTTGCAAATAATTTTCTTAAAGAATATAATCTGACTGTTCTCATATCTCCTAAAATGAAGATGAATGTAACATCTAGTACATTTTAGGTTCTTGTAACAGAACTCCACAGGCAGAATACTTTTATTTTATTTTTTTAACATTATTATTTTTTATTATGAATAAAGTCTCATTTTTTATCCATGTATCCCCTTGTTCAAACTCCCTTACCCCTCCTGCCCTCTGGCAGTCATTCTCTCTTCTTCCCATCTCCTTATCTCCTCCTCAGCAAGGGCAGGTGTTCCCAAGTTTCCAAGGTTCTACTCCAGGCAGATCCACATTCTTCATCCCAACATCAAGAGTGGGTCAGGTGATTCTCTGGAAGGAATGGGCTCCAAGGTGCCATTCCAAGGTGCTTCAGATCCCAAGCTGTTCAGTGGTTGTGGTTCACAGCTTGGGAATGCTTTGCTTTTGTTTAAAGTCAACTAATGAGTGAGTACATCCCCTTCTTATCCTTCTGGGTTTGTGATACCTCTCTCAGGAGGATATTCTCCAAATCTGTCCATCTGTCTGCAAATTTAAGGATAACATTTTTTCTTACTGCTGAGTAGTACTCCATTGTGTAGATGTACCACAGTTTGTTAATCCATTCTTCAGTTGAGGGGCATCTAGGTTGTTCCCAGTCCTTGCTATTACGAATAATGCTGCTATGAACATGGTTGAGCTAATTCCTTTGGAGTGTAAATGTGAATCTTTAGGGTATACACCCAGAAGTGGTATTGCTGGATCCTTGGAGAGATTGATTCCCAGTTTTCTGTGAAACTGTCATACTGTATTCCAGAGTGGCTTAACAAGTTTATATTCCCACCAAAAATGGAGGACTGTTCCCCTTGCTCTGAAACCTCTCCAGCATCCGTGTCTTCATTCTTAGCCATTCTGACGGGTGTAAGGTGGTATCTCAAAGTTGTTTTGATTTGTATTTCTCTGATGGCTAAAGATGTTGAGTACTTTTTGAAGTGCCTTTCAGTCATTTGTAAATATGATGAGAATTCCCTTTTTAGTTCTGAACCCCATTTTTTGATTGGGTTATTCAAGGTTTTGGGCTCCAGTTCTTGAGTTCTCTACATATTTTAGAAATCCGTCCTGTGTGACTCGTAGGGTTGCTAAAAATCTTTTGCCATTGTATAGTCCGGCATTTTGTCTTATTGACTGTGTCCTTGGCTTTACAGAAGCTTCTAAGTTTCAGGAGGTCCCACTTATTGATTGTTTTTCTTAATGTCTGTACTACTGGTGTTATATTTAGAAAGTGGTCACCTGTGCCAATGCGTTGGAGGGTATTTCCCACTTTCATTTCTTTTTTCTTTTTTTTTAAATAGTAAAATAAATCTTTTTTGCTTTGTTTTTTTTCTTACTACATACTCTCTCTATTTTTTTTAAAGTCCACTAATGAATGAGTACATCCCCTGCTTCTTTTTATGGGATTGTGATACCTCACTCAGGAGGTTATTCTCCATATTCATCCATTTGCCTGCAAATTTTAGAATATCATTCTTTGTAACTGCTGAGTAGTACTCCATTGTGTAGATGTACCACAGCTTGTTAATCCATTCCTCAGTTGAGGGGCATCTACTTTGTAGCAGAATACTTTTATAATGCATATTTGCTCATGTTGCTAGAGGTTGTGGAATTTAAGACAGAAGGGTAAGCATTAATTGAGTGATCTTGTACTGTGTAGTTTCATAGTATAAATTTGAAATGGAAGGCAAGACTGGAGATTTGGGAAAGCAACTAAATAGAGAAAAATAGATAGGGCAAGAAGGAGGGTGGGAGGGTACTGGGGAAAAGAGAGAGGGGAGAGAGAGAGAGGAATGGAGGGAGGAAAAATAGTAACATAAGAGATTATGAAAGATAGATAAAATGAATGCTTTAATATGGCCCTTAACTCTGTGGTGATGTTCACTACCATGACAGTATTAATTCTTTCATAAGACTTTTTGTGTTCCCCAAGTTTCTAACAATGTTACATGATGACCCCAAGAAAATTTGTGAACTCATTAAAGCTATAACACACAGAAAAATGTGTTAAGATGATCCCAAAATACAACCTTAACTATCATGAATGTTTGCGTGTGTGTGTGTGTGTGTGTGTGTGTGTGTGTGTGTGTGTGTGAGAGAGAGAGAGAGAGAGAGAGTCTGTGTGTGTGTGTTATAAAGTGACTTGTCTTATTTTAGAGAAATATACAAAGGATACATGGAGAATAGATAATAAGCAATCCAGAGTTAATGGTAGCATAGATGTGTTCATGTGACAGGCAAGGAAGCCAAGCAAAACCTAGGGTTTGAAAGTCATGGTCTATGTGATCTGTTACTGTACCCTCTAAATTTCTTAGAGCTATAGCATTGACTATCTTACTATGAAGGCTATGCAGGGACAACCAACCCCTGACATATTGATGGTTTCTTATTAGATGGTCAATAAAGCTTGTTGAAGTAATTGCAAGTACACAGCTGTAATTACACAGCAATCATTATCTTATCACTGATACTGGTAAATGTACATTGCCTTAGTTAAATACTTTTGTTGCTTAAATCTTTTAACTCTTAATATGTCTTAGAACCTCAATTAACCTTATTCAATTATGATATTATAAGTTAAATTAAAGCAATTTATAATTATATAAGCAAAATTGATCAGTTGCTATATAAGCAAAAGTACTAAAGTATAAAAATAAGGCACATGCTTTGGATAACATTGAATGACTTGAGAAATTATTAGCTAAGGGAGATTGAAATGCAGTCAAATGTATTGAAAAGAAATTGCTTATCATGTCATTTGTACCTTCCTTGGCTTTTGGTATTTTCATGTTACCTAAACTTTGAAACTTTTAAGATACTGTTCAGATAAATTATTTTTTTCTTATCTACAAAATGTGATAGTTTTGCTCTTTCAAATGTTTTAATTAGAATAATAGATATGATCATAGCCAAAGTACAAAAAATTTTCTAATTCTGCCCCCAACTCAGCCAGAAATTTAATTTAAGGAAAAACATCACTTAAGATTTAACAAAGTCTTTAACAATTTACAATAAAAAGAAAACAAAACACATAGGTTGTTTTGGTGAGTATGTGTGCTGTATATACGAGAGAGGAGAATGTGTACATGCAATAATATTCTCTAACACTTAGGAAATTTATAAACTTTAACATACACTTGTTTAATAATAGCATTCATCATTTCAATCAAAATGTTTATCGGCTAATGATTTTGCATATTTAATAAAAATAGTCTAAAATATCAGAGGACAGAGCCAAGCCATGAAGGTCAGGGAGTGGTGACTCATGCCTGTAATCTCATCACTAGGGAGAGAGAGGTCCAAGATCCATCTGGATCTCTGTGATTGAAGATGTAAAAGAGCCAGGGAGCAGTGACACCTTTAACCATAACACTACAAAAGTTGAACTAGGAAGTGAGATGACTATGTGAAGATAGAAGAACGAGGAGTTCAGCTTCACTTGGCACTTCCATTCTGGGCTGAGGAGAGAGACTTGCAAACTGAGGATTCAGAAAGAGAAGCTTGAGATGCTGACTAAATGAGAATTGTCTGTGGTTTGTTCCCTGTCTCTCTAATATTTCAGGTTTTACCAATATCTGGCTCTGGGTTTAATTATAATACCAAATAGAATTCATGCAATTATCTGGAGTCCAAATTTGGAACATAAATTTACAAAATATCACTTGTCTGTGGCATTGCAGCCACCTGCACAGGTTGGAGGTACATATAGGCAGAGTCACACTACCTGGCTGGCTAAGTTTTACTTTCAGAGTTAGACTCTAGCCAGCTCTGCCTTCTATGCAGTTTCTGCCACATGTGTTTCTTCTCCCTGGTCACCTATGTCGTGGAATGTTCTTTGTATGCTGTAAATAAAGCACTGTTTTGGCCTATGCACAGCACCATAGAAGTGGGTGGAGAATCAGAGCATGCAGGCAGGTAGAAGGGCAGAGTTAGTCAGTCTCCATCTGACCCCTGAAGAAAACAGACATGTAAGAAACAGGTGAGCCACAGGCTGAAGGCCACGTGGTGGGAAGATAAATGGAAATGGGTTGAATTAAGATGAAAGAGCTAGCTAGTAATGTGCTTAAGATATGGGCCAAACAGTACAAAGGATATAAGCGTGTGATTCATTTCTTTGGGGGACAAAAGCCGAGGAGCACGGATCAGGTTACAAACCCCACCACGTGCGTGCATGCGCCAGGTCACAAACCTCCCGGACCCAAAACAGGTTGGGAAACTTTCTACAACACACCTAAATGATTTTTTTCAGACTGCAGCTTCCCTGTCCTGGTTTGTTGTGTTTTTCCCTGGACCACCTCAAGTTGCTGCCACACTAGGGTAGCTAACTCACATCACCCTCATCTGAGTCTTCACTGTCAGCAGATTTGGTGAGTCAATTGGGAATTTTTAAAAGGGCAGACAATAAGATGGAAGAAATTTGATATTTATTTGATAATATTCTAATGGTACGAAAATGGAATCATTGAAAGAGAGGATAATTACTGCAGATAGGATTATCATAATGCCTATTACAAATATTATTTGTTTTATCATTTAAAAAGTCAGCTAATAGAAATGCTAAGATGAAAGTCTTAGAAAAACTTTGTTAAAACGTAGAGATATTTAAAACCAAACAGAGGAATTTAAAAAGAATCAATCTCAACATTGTCTTATGAGTTTACAGAGAAACAGTCTAAGACTTTCAAATATCCAACCTTAATATATCCAGTAATTTTACAGGGATTGACTAATGATAGAAACTGTGCAAGTGGTGAATGGGTACCTGTGCAAATGTTAGATCTGAGAAGATTCAAATAAACAGTTGCCACTTTTGGTATGTACTCAACATTGGTAAAACAGGTGTTAAACTTGTGGTCAACATATATTAACAGTATTATCTCTAAAGATTGGATAGGTATGCTTATAGCAGTCTTGGGGGCTGGGACTCAGTTAAAATGGAAGAACTGGTGTAGATTTTACAATGTTAGGGTTGAGGAAGGGAATGTCTCTATTGTTTCTGCCAGGGAAGAAAAGCTATGGATATCATCAAAATTAATACTCAAATCAAACTGGAGAAATTTCTTGACAAGAAGAATTGATGCCTCACCTACCAATGTGACAAATCTTTAATTTGTAAAGAAATCTCACCAAACAAGGGTTAGTGCAGGGTTATATTTTTATTTTTTCAAAAAAGTAGAAATAGTCATCCTCAAGAAATCAAAAGACCCTGGACACCTAGACATCTAAAGCAGAAGGAAAAGTTATCAAGAAAATATTTACAAAGAAAAAGCAGACCTATTGGTACTAATATACTCTACAGGGTAAAATCTCACTGTATAACTTGTATATCTCTTTACTTCTAAGAAGAGTTGAAGTTCCAGTGTTCAACTGCAAATTAAAGCTAGCTTGAGTTGGACTATGGCTTTTTCCTTCTCTAAACCCAAGCATCTTTGTTTATGGAAAATGTAAAATCTCTGTATCATATCAGAAGAGCCATGTATTTTTATGAGTTGTTTTAGTAAGCTTTCTTTTTTTTTTTTTTTACATAGGAAAAAAAGACTTTTATTTTCTAAAAAAAATAAAGTATGATAGAATGACAAGAAAAAAAAGAAATATGTAACAATGCCATTGGGTAGAATAAATAGGGTTGTGATCGAATGAACAGCAGAAGACTATATTAAATATAATTTTCAGCTCCCAAGCTGTTCAGTGGTTGTGGTTTGCACCTTGGGTGTTTTCTTTCTTTTTTAAAGTCCACTAATGAATGAGTACATCCCCTGCTTATATCAGACAGAAGAAAAACCAAAAATTTGCTACTATGCTATTACTATTAATCTCATAATCTTTTGAACATTATATCAAATATTTTAGGATTTTATGTATATATTAAACTTCTTTATTATACAAATGATCATAGAAAGTACTAACCAAATGTAGATAAAAGGCTTTATCTAACTTGCCATGCCTTATTTTGTGTTACAGTCTTTTATAAGTTTTTTTTATAGTAAACCATTACAGTGCCTAACTATGACCTTTGAGGTGTCCAAAAAGAAGATGGGGATCCACAACCATGATTTTACATTGACTATGACAAGGCTCCTAGACTGACAAACACCAACAATAGATTAGCTTTGGACTACAAACTGCTCAAGACCATTTTAAAGTGGCTAGCTGAGATGAACCAGCATCACAGACTACTCTAGCCAGGACCTGAGATTGTTGGTTTTATGCATGAGATCAGTCATGCACACTGCTAGTGCCACACCAGGGCAGAGAAGCAAAAGAGAGAGATAGACAAATTTTTCTTAACTTTGTATTTATAAAATAAAGTCTTTTTTATCTATGTATCCTATTTCTCCACCTCACTTCCCTCCTCCCAATTTCTCCCAGTCAGTCTTTAGCCTACCCCACACCTTCCCAATCCCTCTCCCAAAAGGACAAGAAGTCCCAAGGTGGGTCAGCTCATCACCAGGCAAGTTTGATTTCCTCATCCTAATATCAGGACTGGGTTAGGTGTGCCTCTGAAGAGAATGGGCTCTGAGGTGCCAGCCCACACACAGAAACACAGTCTGATCCTACCCTTTAAGGCTCTACATACTGTCCATGCCAATCGATAGTTGCTTACCATTGGAGAGTGTAGCTCATTTACCTGATGATTCCCCAGTAGCTGTTCTTGATTCAGCGAGCTTCCTAGAGCTCCAAAAAGCCATCACTGTGGGAATTTTTCTCATAATTCCTATCTCCTTGCTCATACAGACTCTCCTTCCCCACTCTCAGTGGGGCTCCTTTTAAGAGAGCAGGTGGGTACAGATTTATGTAGCCATGCTGTGGTGGAATGGTCTCTGTATGCTATAAATAAAGGACTGTTTTTGCCTATGCACAGCACTGTAGAAGTGGGTGGAGAATCAGAGGACAGACAGGTAGAAGGAGGGTGGAGTTAGTCAGTTCCCATACGATCCCCCCAACCCCGAGAAAAAAAGACCTGTAAGAAATAGAGGTGAGCCATGGGCTGGGCCACGTGGAGGGTAGATTAGTAGATTAATGGAAATGGGTTGATTTAAGATGAAAGAGCTAGCTAGTAATATGCATGAGACATAGGCCAAAGAGTATGAAGTTAATGTAAGTGTCTGTTTCATTTCTTTGGGAGACAAAAGCCACAGCGGGCCAGGTCTGAACAAACCTCTGGCCCAAATGGGCCTAGAAACCTTTTACAACACCATGCTCTCTATATGTGGATTGTTCTGCTAGCAACATGTTGTTTTTACTACATGGCTGCTCCATACCAGGAATTCTTATCTCACTGGGTACATAGCTGTGGCTGCTAAGTGCCAGAAATCCTTGCAGAGATAAGCTTGCACTTTCCTATCATACAGAGACTAGACAACAAATGATACAGCTATGTATCCCAACACTTGAAAATTAACTAAAAATTTTCTTTTCATGATCCCCTAAAGATGCTGCTACCCCCAGACAGTAGAAAGTAAATTTAAGAACACAACACCCACATTCTCAAAATGCAGGGTGGGTAGTTTTTGGTCTTTTAATAGGCTATAAATAATTGTTACTATTTAGGATGATTAGTTACAAATTTTATTGGTAATGGTTAGGATAAAAGCTGAATGGGGAGATTAGATTTATTGTTCTTGTTTGAAAAAAAGAAAAAAGTAGACGCAAATATGATAGAATAAAAAGGCAGATTATTGAGTAGAAATATAGAAAAAATAAGATAGAAGAGTAGATTATAGAATCTTCATTTTAAAAGCAACTACTAATTTTAAATAATTTTCATTGAATTGGATTTTTGTAAATTGTAACAAATTGTGTATATTGATACAAAATTGAGATTAATTTTGTTATTTTTCATAGATTTCTACTCTTGTCTAATGTACTGTACCTATTCAGCTTATCTAACAATGTAATGCAAATTGATAGTGAAAATTATTATTATCAACTAATTAAGATATAAAGATGAGGGGGCTGGAGAGATGGCTCAGCGGTTAAGAGCACCGTCTGCTCTTCCAGAGGACCCAGGTTCGATTCCCAGCACCCACATGGCCGCTAACAACTGTCTGTAGTTCCAGTTCCAGGCAAATGAATAAAAAAAAAAAAAAAAAGTTTTTTTTTTTTTTTTAAAAAAAAGATATAAAGATGAAAAATCAGAGAAGCATCTCCATTTTTGAGCAAAAGTTCCCAGTTTCAGGACAAGCCTGAAGTCTGTATAAGAACAAAGGTCAAGTAGCTTAGAAACTGATGACTGTTAATTATCCATGGAATGTCTCAGGACAGAAGATAGCCTGGAAAGACCCAACCCAGCAAGTAGTCAAAGAAAAGGCTTGGCAAACATCTGGCTAAGATAACTGAGGAAGTCTAAAAATTCCCCCAAAAGACAAGCTAATCAGAATTGTATCCATACTAAAAGACCCCAATGATGTATAACTTTGTGATTTTTGCCCTTAAAAACCCAGCTTGAAAAGGGGTGGTACCACCTCTGGCCACTGTCACAACTGTGTGCTAGACTTAGGTCCTTGCCATGTGACTTGTAATTTTCAATAAACCTTGCTTTTGCATTTCAAAGAGTTTGTGTCTCTGGTGGTCTCTTTGGGGGCCTCGTGACAAGGGCATAATAAAGTAAATGCAAGTTAGTAGTTAGTCTTTACTATCAAACTTATATTAGGTGTGTTTACAAAGACAGAGATATATTTTAAATAGACAAGTCATCTTAAAACACTTAAGAGATCTACAGAATATAGCATTTAATATTTAATATTTTAATAACATATATTCTTTTTATATTTTGTGACAATGAGACTTGTCTACTCCTGGTAATACCAATCTACTTCAGAGAAGATGAGGAACATTTCAGGAACTCCATATGGAGTTCACTTTATTTGTGACCTAAGTTAGTTGTTTAGCAAAAAAGTGTTTTTGCCTCAATTGTTGACAGTATGATGTCCAAAATGAGCAAGAAGGACATTTAAAAAAAAAAAGAGAGAGCTGCCAAACTTTGCCAAGACAAGGTAAGAAAGTTTTAATGATATACTGCTTTTCAGATAAGTCTGTCAGACATGCTAGGTTTGTAGACTGACGACAAATGCCCTAATGCTGCAGGGAAACCTTGGTTGACTGTCCAGGCAACCAACTGTTTCTGTCATTTCTCACATTTTTTGAAAGTTACTTTCCTGCATGTCCTGTTTACTCAATTAATGTTATTTTATTTTGGGCTCTCTGTGGCCATTGAAGATGAGATAGTTATAGTTTCTCTCACTATTGATTTAGAAGAGAAGCTCACTAAGAAGTGTTAAGTGTGCAAGTTTGAGGTATATCAAAAGATAATTTTTAGTTAATAATACAAATTAGATAGAATGTAAATTAGGTATAGTCCATTTAACTCACCAAGAAAGGATAAATCATAAAGTAATATCTCTGAATATTTTAATTCTTAATTTGCCTGGACATTATTGAAATAATTATTGCTTGTATATATATTATATATATAGTTTTTATTATATTAGTTATAAGCTTCTTTTTATTTTTGACAAAAGTGAATATGTTGTGATATACTGTATATTTAATAAAAATAGTCTGAAGTATCAGAGGGCAGAGCCACCCATAGTGGCCAGCCATGAAAGTCAGAGTAGAGACCCATGCCTTTAATTCTAGCATTTGGGAGGCAAATTTCTACAGATTTCTCTGAGTTCAAAGCCTAAAAGTGTCAGGTGGTAGTGGCATACACTTTTAATCTTAGCACCAGAAAAGTTGAACCAGGAAGTTAGATAGCTGGGAGGAGAGAGAGGGAAGGAATTCAGCTTCACTTGACACTTCCCTTTAAGACTGAAGACAGAGACTTGTAAAGTGAGGATTCATGAAGACAGGTCTGAGGAGTTGGCTACATGATAATTGTCTGTGATTTGTTCCTTGTTTCTCTGATATTTCAGGTTTTCCCCAATATCTGGTTCTGGTTTCACTATAATACCAAATAGAATTCATGCAGTAATTAGCATTTACAAAAAATGTCAGGTAGGTATTCATTAAACTGAATTATAACCTTTCTTCCAAAAACAAGGTTAAAATATTAATGCCAAACATGCTACACTGGGACATTTTGAGGAAAAGCTTTTATTACAAATATAAATACTTAAAATTAAGTCACATTAGAATTGGGTGGACCCTTGACCAATTATTATTGATACCTAAATACACAGTTGGTATCCATTTATGATTGGTGATCATGTACAACTGGTACATGTGTTTTGGTGGTATTTATGCCTGACTGGTATATGCATATGAATGCTGCTCATGTATATCTGGGACCTATATATTGCTGTTTTCCAAGCCTGATTGGTATCCATATATGACTAGTTTCTATGTACAAGTGCATTCATAGTAAATAACCACTGGAGACAGAGAAAAAGCACATTATTACAAGCAATAGAATAAGACAGGTGCCAACCAGAAACTTCAGAGGCTACACAGAAGCAAGAGAGATTCCTCCTCTTGGCTTCACAGGAAGCATAACCTGCCAACTCCTTAGTTTCAGACATATTGCTTCTGAAACTATAAAATACAAATTATCTAAATGATTATTGGTTTAAGCTGCTCAAATTGTGGTAATCTGTAATGGCAGCCCTCAGGAACTAAAAGAAACCTAGCCATTAAACATGAATAGTAGAACTCAGCAAAAAACAGCTCTTGGCCTTCTGCTTTGCTGTGCAGAATCACTCACTCAAAGAAAAGGCTATCTGTCATTCAAGAAAGAGAAAACCTCCAGCAAGAAGTGTATTCCACACTGAAGAGAGGTCATACCATTCATTTAAGTAGACCATTCTGTATTTCACTACTTTTATTGCTTAATCTGTTTTTTTCTATTATAAAACCAAATCCGTGCCATTTGAAACACTTCTATTTATTGCTTTCCCAAATTGTTATCACTATGAATCATCTCAGAAGATTTGAGAGATTTTATTATTTCTGCCCCAAAACCAATGATGGAGAGATATCTCAATGCTTCAAGTTCAGAATTTTTGGAGGTAATTTTTTGTGATCACCAAAAGGTAAAAAAAAAATAATAGTTCTTAATAAAGAATTATGAGCATTTTCATCACAGGAAAGTTGCTTTTAGAGATCCTTGCACTTTATAGATTTCATTAGATTTTTTTTTAAAAAAGTAACCAAATTAGGGAATGGCCATGACCTTACTTGTAAAGTAAATTAATGTAAAAATAATGCAAATTGATTAGTATTGCATCTGTTTGTGTGCATGTGTGTGTGTGCCTATAAACATGGCAATACATGTTTTAGAAGTCAACTTTTGCAGCAGAATGTTTTTTTCTAAAGATTAAGCTCAGATTTAACAGACTGTACAATAAAATACATCTACCTGATGGTCTATTTCACAGATTAAAGAAAATGAGAATATATTGACACATTTATGTCTGTGTCCATACAAAATTAGGTTTTAAAAGTCTGCAAATTTAGTTTTCATCTCTCTAATGAGGAAAAAAATGTTTTTTCAGTGTTTAATTTACTAGTTACGTTCTTCAAGGAATACTTTCACCAACTAAGTCTTTAACTGCTTTGTATCTACTTTAGCTTTACTTCACTAGGAAGGCACAATTCTGGTTTTCACATTTTTAATTAAATAATAGAATGTGATCTTTCACTCATGCAGTTGATAAAAGTTATTTTTGCCAGTATAAATATTATTTAAGCAGAATGCATGAATGGAACATAATTGAAATTTATATTATATTTATATTTTCTAGTTAGCTGAAAGCATTACTAAGAGTATTCAGGATTCTTTTTTCTACCACTCAGGCTGAAGCTGGTATTATTTAAATGTTTACACTTTTAGAAAGGAAATCTAGTAACAAAATTTTCCAACTATTAAATACTTAAAATACTTTCAATTTGATAACATTCAGGTTTTCTCTTAAGAAAGCTCAGAAAAACAATCAAACCATATAGACTGGTAGGTCCACCAATAAGCAACTGAGATGTAAAATGAAAACCACTGAAATATGAATTATTTAAGTATGGTTGCTTTATTTACAAATGGACTGAACAAAACGTCTCATTAAATAAAAAGTAATTTTCCAAGGGAAAGATTAAACATCCACAACACTGAATAAAAATAAAGACAACAAATGTCAAGCTTCCGGCTACAACAAACTGTGAAAATAGATTTACTCGGCTTAATGGAGAACAAACAGCAGCTTCTCTGTTTATTACTTATCAATCAAATTCCACCACAAGCAACACTTTTTTCAACTACATCTTTGAATGGCTGATTTGTCTGTGTTTCATCCTGCCTCATCATAAAGGCAGAATTCTGATTGCCTCATATTTAGTTTAATCATGACATAGATCTTTTACTAATGTAGATGGTAAAGATGCCTTTGGTAGTAGTAGAACAAAGCAATTCAGTATGTGGTGATCTGCACACAGGATCCACTTTCCATTTTTTTTCTAGAATGTAATCAATGTAAATATTAATTTTTTTCTAAGAAGTTTTACATTCATGTGATGACTGAACCTATATAGTTAATGGATTTTTTTTTATTAAAAGCCAGTTCATTTTGTTGAACCTGAATGATGAGGTTTACACAGCATGCTCTATGTACTTATCATGGGTAATTAAATCAATTACCCATGTGTAACTAAGAGGAAAACAAAACCTTGTTCTCTATTATAGATAGTTTGCAAAATAGCAATATATTTTTAATATTATGATATTTAAAGTCAGCACATAATTCAGATTTATCAGTATACTTCAAAGCCCATGATATTCAGAGAATGCTGTTTCGTTTAATAAATAATGGAGATGACAATTATTACATCAGAGAGTGAGACTTCCTGAGATATTCAAGTGTGATCCACTCACTGTATTCACAAATTGATTGCCAATGATTTCAAGATTTGGATTTGTTTTCTCATGAATATGATGTTCCTACCTTTCACAGAATGGTCACACATAATAAGCAATACATCATTTCTAAAAGCTTATTTCAGAAGTGCAAAACAGAGGGTGGACCAGACCTAAATTGAGAGTAGTACAGCTCTTAAACCCATCAGAGAAGTCTTATTGTGAAGCAGATGATTATAACACAGAAACTGTCAAAGTCCAGAGAATAAAAGACCATGAAACTTAGAGCCAAAAGCAGGCCATCTTTTAGTACTACTTCCTTCAAGACTTAGTAATAATCTCAGAAAAGGGAACAGAAACAAATTTAAGAGCCAGAGATAATTAAGGACCTGGACCAAACTGTATCTTCTGGACATGTCAGGAACACTGTACTCCTGAACTCAAGCAACTGTAGTTGCCTGTAAAGATATGCACAAATTGGTAAGGAATCCATGAGACTCCAGCCATAACAAAGGAGGTATGGATAATCGATGGCTTTGGATGGAGAGTAAGTTTATTTTAAGGGTATGAGGTAAAGATTCCTGGCATGCCACGTGGTGAATCCAACATGGCGCCGGCTGAGATAAGAGTTCCTGTCTGATCTCACAAGCCCCAGATCAGGTTCCTCTGGCACTTATGTGCACCTATGCCTACGAGAGGGCCAATCCATGTCATGGCACTACAATGTTGCTTTTGCACATGAGATCAGACACACATACACCACTAGGGCCACAGGAGAGTTGTCAGGCAAGTACGGTAACAGAGAAGCCAAAGAGAGAATAGACAGATTGCCACAAGGAGTCCCCTTTTTAAGAGAAAGAGTGGGCACAGATTTGAATAACCATGCCTAAGAGCATGTGTTCTGCCTGTACCATGTTGGATTTATCACAAAGTCACTACACACCAGGAATTCTTATCTCATCTGGCACCATGTTGGATTCAGCACGTGGCATGCCAGGAATCCTTTTCATGGATTTTGGTAGATTGTCCATAAGTCACTGGATGGCCCTGTACCAGGAGTGTGTAAACAGTAATAATGAGAGCTGATGAATTACCAAATGAAAAATTTAAACAAAATGAAATAGAACAATTAGACATGAAGGTTGTGTAGGCAGAAAGGTAAGGCTGGATCTGGGAGCAATAAGAGAAATGGCAGTGAGTAAAAATACAATACACTTACGAAATTTTTATTTTTCTTGATGTTTGCCTGGAACTGGAACTACAGACAGTTGTTAGCTGCCATGTGGGTGTTGGGAATCGAACCCGGGTCCTCTGGAAGAGCAGACGGTGCTCTTAACTGCTGAACCATCTCGAAATATCTGTATGTTTTTTGTTTAACTAGTTGCCTATTATATATTATATATAAAATAAACTACATATATATTATATAGTCTTAAATTGCCAAGTATAGTTCAAGAAAAAAGTAATTTTGAGGGGTTATAAAATATATATATATATATATATATATATATATATACATATATTTCTCCATATAATTTTAAAAGAACAAATTAAAACTAAAATTTAAGAAACTTTAGGACAATGGTATGAAAAATGAGAAGAGAGAATTAGTTTTTACTGTAATTTTTAGATGACCTCAAACATAAAGTTGGCTCTTGAATCAGCAGACACAGCTGCTGTGATACCTAGCTTAGAATTCCAATAATAGTAAGTTTACAAACATAACTCAGAAGCTTGATGAAAAAAGCTAACAAGATTCTTTGAGGTTACTTACTTTGTCTGCATAAACTATTCTTTCATTATTAAATAAATATCCATTAAATGAAATAAGTGCATATGAATGAATGAGAAAATTAATGCAAACAGCTCAATAAATATGTGAATCATGTCCAATAGTTCACATTTAGTGAAAAATATTTTAATGACAAAATTATTCTTCACAATTTGAACTTGCAGGGGTTAAAATGTCTGATAAAATATTGGTGATATTATAAGCAATAGACTGACAAGGTTTCAGTTAGGTACACATGCTGAAGTTACAAATCTCAATGTGAAAATGGTAGTAGTTGGAGCTTTGGTAAGGTGGGTACAGCATAAGGATAGAGTCCCTTATTAATTTGTTGAATATTATTTTACAAGAAAGCTTCTGAGCATCTCTCACTCTTTCTACTGTGTAAAGTTGTGCAAGAAGTTAGCAATTTAGATGCACACCAGAAGATATATTGATTTGATGCTGGCTTTTCAGACTTCAAAACTATGAGAAAGATATGATCTTCAAATTATCATTTCAATGATGTTTTTGTTGTGGTTGACTACACTTCCTTAGACAGTAGCAATGTAATTAATACAACTAATTGAAAGGCAAAATAATTATCAGTGCTGCTCAACTTGAAAACACACACACACATAGTGAGCTAGTGTTCAGAACTTATAAAAATACTTTTAAAAATATGGAAAAATATGTAGATGAGGATTGAATAATGATCTCTACTGTAATAAGATAACTTTCACAATTAAAATATACAATGTGGCTAAGTATAATTACATCACCTTATTAAAATGTTGGAGTAGCACATTGCCTGCCATGCTATTAATATTGAATGTATAAGCACACTTGATTATATGCATGTACTCAATTAAGAACTGCCCAAAAGACTTCCACTAGGAAAAATACTCAAATTAAGATAAAGTGAGGGGTATCTAATCAAAGGACTTTTCACAGAAGAGTCATCATATAAGAAAATTATATATATATATATATATATATATATATATATACACAAAGTTTAGTTTCTTCAAAGTCTCTACTGTTATGCATTCTAACTTCCATTGGGAACTTTGAACTGTTCCAATTCAACGGGAAGTAACAAGTCATAGAGGACAATGATAAGTCATGTTTAAGAGCAGAATAAGAGTATGGAGAGAAATAATACATATGTACGGCAAAACATTGTATAATGTACACACTACAACATATATGCACACACTTGTAAACATACTAACACAAAGTAAAAACAGATAATTTCTTGCCTTCAAGATATATAACTACAGTTATATGGTAGAGATTTAAAATTGATTTTATGTTATGCCTCCAATAGAACATTTTATTCTATTAATTATATATATGTTTATCATAAATAACTGATTATGAATATATGTATATATGCAGTTTTGTTGTAGAAACAGCAAGTGAGTAAACTGAGACATGAAGCAGTCTGCTTCAGTGTTTCCATTTGTCATGATGCTTTTAATGAGACACTCATTAATGCAACTGAATTTATTCAATTGTCTTCCAAATAAAATTCCAAGATGTGTCTGGGGAAAGAAAAAGAAATAGCGATAAAACAGGATAATGGTAGTAATAACAAAATAAGATAGCAAGAAATGCATAGAGAGAAAAGAACAAAATACTCAGTTTCATTCCAGCCTTGCTTAAAGTCAGTAGCTAATTATTTTGTAGCAAAAGAAACTAAACTAAATCTCACAGTTAAAAAGTGTGTCCTTCCTGACTCAGGTAATGTTGTATCCTTCTGTGATTTTTAACTGAGTTGAAGGCTAGATAGTTATAATTTGCCTTAGTTAGTATAAAAGGTAAACTATATATAAAATTTTACCCTCACAAAAATAGGATAGATGGTAGAATTTTTTTTAATTTTGATAAATATAAATGGATTAGATATTGTAATTACAATCTTGTTTGATAACTTTTTTATCTGTAATTTTACTATGTTAAAATGAAAACCATTCTTTTCAATTAGGCAGAAAAGGGCAAGGTGTATGCAATGTCTTTCTGTACACTTTGAATATACTTTGTTACAAATTATTAATAAAGAAGCTGTTTTGGCCTATGGCAAGACAGCTTAGAGGCAAAAAAAAAAAGAAGTACATTGTAAGAAATTTCCCCAAAGCTACTCCAGGTGATACCTAAAAACACAAAAGCTATTACACATAACCTCACATTGTGAGTAGGAATATAGAGAATATAGAGTGCATCACAACTGTTTTTTTCACATGGGTATTAATGATTCACTATCATAAAGGGTTCTACATATAGGGGAAATAATGGGCAATAATTTGGACTAAGAAAAAATGAATTACTCCCAACAGCAATATTTAAGGTGCTTTGCAATGTAAATAAGAGTGATATTAAGTTTCTGATTTGTTTTATTAAAAAAAGATTTTGTTTGCATATATTACAATGACAAAGCAACTTACAGAAATGCTCATCAAATCTTATCTGAAATATCCATTGTATTCAATATTTTGAAAGTTAATCACTTATCAGTTTATTCATAAGGTAAATCATGAATTGAGTTCAAAATATAAAGTGAAGAAAAGATCAGAGAATAACTTTCAAATTCCAATCTCTTTCAGGGTTAGCCTAGCAAGTGCTTTGAAACCCTGAGCTACCTTGTCAACAAGTTATCAATTTCTTGATTCGAGAATTTTTCATTTTAAATTTTCAAAGTAGATCCAATTCTGTAAAATGTTTTAGAAAATTACTTGTATTTATCTTATTTTTTTCTAAACTAAGATTAATGGGCTTACTTATATCTCATGATGATAGGAATTTATGTATGTAAAGGTTTATGAAATAACATTATGGTGTTGAAACCAAAACAACTGCAATGAGGAATTCATATTACAGATATATAAAGAAAAAAAAGAAAACCCAAAAATAAAAATAATAATGTACCACTTAACATACTTTCAAAAATATGTCAATGAACTCATGTTATGGCCTTTGTTTTCTATATGGAATAGAGGTTGTGCATGTGTGACGTTTCCAATTGTTTAATTTATTGATATCAATTTCCCATGCATAGAATCAATCTATTCTGGAAAGTTGTTCCTCATGACACAGGAGGTAAAAGAATCAAAAACAAAAAAGTCGTATTAGAAAGTTCCTGAAAACAGGTCCGTCCAAAAGGTTATATATGAAGTAGTGATGGTTCACGAGAGACTCAAACTGACAAAGCTGCCTTTAAGCTGTGAAGGGAGCATTAGGGATGCAACTTCCATGAGTCCTTATCAAGATGGGTAGATTTTTCCCATGATGCAACTGCTTGTTTTGTCATCCATGGTCCTGCAAGAAACATCTGATACATATTTTTGTATGTTAGCCAAATAAACTCATTGTCACCTCAAATTATATGGATAAAATCATTTCTTTGCTCTTTCTCAATTTTCTATCTGGGATAAATAAATGTTTTTCATTCCCAGGAAAGAGTTTATTGTTCATACCATTTAAAAAAAAATGATGCAATTCTAACTGTATTAGTTACTCTCCTGATCCTGTAATAAAATACCATAGCCAAAAGCACATTTGAGAAGAAAGCATATAGTTTGGGCTTACAGTTCTAGAGGAAAAACAGTCCCTTAATGCTATCAGAGAGGGACTACAGCTGTCCACTGCAGCTGGATGCTGAGAGATCACATTTTCACCTGCAAACACAAGCTTACAGAACAAACTGGAGAAAGGATCATGTTATAAGATCTCAGAGCCTGCATCCAATGGCATACTCACACCAACAATGCTGCTAGCCCCACTAAGCAATGCCAGAAACTGGAAACAGAGTGTTCAGACATTTCAAAAGATGAAAATAGTATTAATTCTAAGAATATTTTTTCGATATTTTTTATTCATTATATTTACTCATTTATTTTACATACTGACTAAAGTTTCCACTCTCTCCTCTCCTCCCATTCCTCTTCCAGTCCCTCCCTTCTCCACAGCCTCTGTGTTTTTGTTCAGAAAGCGGCAGACCTCCCATGGGTGTCAACAAAGTATGGCATATCAAGTTGAAGTAGGACTAAGCTCCTCTGCTGATATTAAGGTAGTACAAAGCAAACCAGTGTGAACAATAGGTTCCTGGAAGCCAGCCAAAGCTTTAGGAACAGGCCCTGATTCCAACACAATTAGATCATGCTGCACAACTGTCACACATATGTAGAGAGCCTAGGTTGGTCCCATGAACACTTTCTAGCTGTCAAATCAGAATCTGTGAGCTCCTTTTAGCCCAGGTTAGTTGTTTCTGTGGATTTCATTGTGATGACTTTGACCCCTATGGCTCTTAAAATCTTTCCCCCATCTCTTCAGTAAAATGCCCCAAGCTCATTCAGTTTTTAGCTGTGAATCTCTGCATCTATTTCCATTAGTCACTGAATGAAAGCTCTCTGATGATAATGGAATAGTTACCAATCTGATTATAGGAGATGACCAGTTCTGGCTACCTGTCCACTATTACTAAAAGTCTTATCTGGAGGCATCCTTGTAGATTTGTAGGAATTTCCCTTGGATAAGATTTTTACCTGCCACAAAACATGCCCATCTTCAAGATATCACTTTCATTACTTTCCTGCTCCATCCACCATCCCAGTCCAATCCCTTATGTTCCCCTTCTCTCTTGCACCCAGTCTACCCAGGAAATCTCTTCTATTTCCTTTTCTCAGGGATATTCATGTATCCCTGTCCCCTGTCAGCCCCTCCTTGTTCCCTATCCCCTCTGGGGCTGTGGTGATCATTTTTCTATAAGGTAAACATTTAGAATATTGTCCAAATTGAAGAGACAAGTCATTTAATATTCCCTAACAAGAAAGTAAAATCATTCAAATATAAATTTACAAAATTTAATTTTCACAGAAACTATAGAGTTCTGGAATGAGTTAAGGAATTTTTGAGGTTCTTCATGAAGCAAGTTCTCTTTACTTACATGCTTATCTTGAAAAAAGATTCATAGGGATCTCCAAACAACTTTAATCTCCAGCTGCTTCCATCTAGGGGCCAAAAAAGATTCAAATTACTGGTGTGCACAATGTACACAATCATGCTTTACTTAAGAAGACATCTATGTGATGACACAGAAGAGATGTGATGATGAAAGAAGCTTTATATTTTAAAAAAGTGATAAGAATCAATAGGTGTTTCTGTAATGCCTGAGTCTCAATCACCCAGAGAGACCACCAGAGAAAGAGAGATGTCTGAAATGCAACAGCAAGGTTTATTGTCAGCGTGATACAAGCCAGGCAGGGAGCTTGTTCTCTGCATCTCACTTGCACCCCATGACTGCAGGGCAGGGAAGAGCTCAGCACCCCAAGTTACACAAGCTTTTTATAGGCAAAGACCACGAGACAGGTTTACTTCGGGTCAAGGCTGCAGGTGTGCTCTTGATGAACTCATGCTTAAGGACTTTTTACAGTTTAACATTTCTGGACCCCACCTGGATGGTGAGGCTGGAAGGTTTTTACTTCCTGAGAGGTAGACCATCGAGGTGTCCTTAGGTAGGCTGAGTTCATTACTCCTTGGAACTGGGGAAGCACCTGCCAAGAATGTGAATCTAAACTCTATTTAAGTACAAAATGGCTACTAGAATATAAAAATGGGGTTTCTTTAACTAAGTTTTCTTTCTTCAGTTTCTAGTCTTTGCACAGAAAACTAAAATCTATTCAACTGAATCTTGATTTAGATGTGGCCTTTATTTGCCCTCTTTTCTTTTTTCCTTCCTTCTTCCATTACTGAATTTATTTGTATAACTTAAACTTTGATGGACCTCTCCTTATCCCAATCCCATTTTAATCTCACATTTTGAGTTCCTTCTAATTGCTGGCCTTCCATATTGTCGTCTGCAAATATGTATGAACTCCTGATCTTTTCTCCACTAAGAACTGCATAGAACTGTGGTGGCACACACCTTTAGTTACAATGTTTAGAGGCTAAGGCACAATAATTGAGTTTGAGGACATATTGAGCCATTTTAAAGGTTTGTGTTTCAAAACAAAACCAAATATCACATGGTTGTTGATTAAAGTCAGATCTCCAGGAATACAGTGGTTATCTCCAATATCCAGGCCCCAGTTACTAACCTTGGTGTGTTGCTGGGTTTTATGGTGACATAGTCATTTAGTGAAATCAATATACATGACAATCACTTTCACCTTATGTTGTGGGAGAATTTTGGGCATCCGGTATTGTTCTTGTTGTATATGCCATTTTTATTTTCTGTCCTTGTACTTAATACTTCTGGGAATTACCAGAGTTAATCTAGAGTGTGCAGTGCCTTGCTTGAGTCACTGCACCTCTCTAAGGACCTAGAAAAATTGTTCTTACAATCTGGTAGTCTGGTAATGAAAAGAGTAAACTTAGCTCAAGAAACCCCATTTTGTATTCTAGTAGAATAGAGTTCAGTTTCACATTCCTGGCAGGGCCTAGACCCGTTGCAAAAAGGAATAAACTAAGCTCTATCTGAGGACACTGGGATGATATAATGCTAAGACAGTAAAATGGCCACCCCACCCTGGTTGAGTCCAGGAATGTTAAGCTGTAAAAAGTCCTTAAGCATGAGCCAATCAGCAGCACACTTGCATCCTTGACCCCAAATAACCATGCCTTTTGGTTTCTGCCTGTGAAAAAGCTTATGTAACTTGCAGTGCTGAGCTCTTCCTTGCACTGCACTAGTGTACATGCAGGCACAAGGAACAAGATCCCTGCCTGGCTTGTATCATAATGACAATAAACCTTGTTGTTGCATTCTGGACATCTTTGTCTCTGGTTGTCTCTCTGGGTGATTGAGATTCAGGCATTACAGGTAATGCTTTTCATATTACCCACTTTGACATCTTTTATAAATAAATTAATCATAGAAACACAACTTTAACAATTTTTAGCAATATTTATTATATTCTTAGAATGACTATATATATTTGCTGTATCTCATGGGTATAAGTCTTTTCAATGTCCAGAGATAGATTCTGATCCCCGGAAAATATGTGGTTGGCATGTAAAATAAACAAAATAATTTTAATTTTACAAAGTTGCCATGGTCATGGTGTCCCTTCACAGGAAGAAATTCTAGGTAACACAGTTTTATATCCACAGAAAGCAACAACTTAGATATGAACAGGAATCAGGATCCTGCACAATCCAAACCACTGCAATATCATGCATGTTTTCAGAGTCTACTCTGTCCTCTCCTCTATTGCCATGTCTCCCTCCTCCCCAAAAACTACTTTCTATGGAGAAATACTCCCCTAGCACCCAGTCCTTCCTCAGCTGATTGGCTGCGAAAACTGGAGGCTTTCAAGATGCCAACAATACAGTGGCTAGTGGAGAAAAAAGCAGAACTATTTCTCTCTTTATAATTGATGCTTTTATGGAAGTACAGAAACTCTCTATCTAGGTATAAATAGAATCTTTTAGAATTTTTCATAACACGACTATTCCCTTTAAAAAGAAGAACCCTAGTCTTTATTTACCCTAGGTCATAATGGATGGACCTAGACTACAGATAAAGCTAGATGAAATTCCTGGTATGTACACAAACTAAATATAGACAAATTCAAAAATATTGTCTGGTCTGATTATTTTAAAACAGAATCTAGATCTTGCTAGAGTCTACTTTTTATCAAACGTTTGTAGGAAAACTCTAAGTCTCTCTGAATGATTCAAGTTATTTTCCTGTAACTTGTATGTGCTATTTATTTATGTAATAGGGAGAGTCGCTCTTTTGCACAGGATGGTAAAAGTCATTCTATCAGTTCTATTGTTTGTCCCATGCAAGTAAAGATCAGCTTTAATGAATTAAGTAACGACCCATGTTTTGAAATACATAGCACCCCAATCTTAACATATCACCTATTCTCCCCTAAAAATTATGGTACTATTGCATAATAAAGACTTTATGCGTGTTAAATTCTGCCATGTAAAACAATAAATTGCTGAAAGTCACATATCTAGAACCATAATCTAATTTGTTGGTTTTAAAGTATTTGTCTTTTAAATTGTATTTAGTTTATATTTAAATTTAAAATGCTTACAATTTAAATTCACAGTTATAATTCTTGTAGCATTGTCTATAGAGCATTGAATCTATAGAAGAATAGCATGTAAATTTACCCATTTAAATTTAAATAATAATTAGTAAACAGGGAACAGCTTTAGTTGTTTAGGAAAACACATGTAGGAGACAGCGAAATAGTCCATTAAGTAAGACTTGCCTCCAATTCTGAGGACCTGACTTTAATTCCAAGAAATCAAATGGTAGAATAGGAGAACTGTTAACAGCAAGTTGTCTTTTGACCTTCATATATATATACATATATTCTGTAACACACACACACACATACACAAACACACACACACATACACACACAGAGACAGAGAAAGAAAGCAAATAAATGTTAAAAAATGTGTGCTAAAATAAACTCAATTGTAAAAACAGGTACTGATACATGACAGACAGCTAGGTTCTCATACTCAGGAAAATTTCTGTGTTTCAAGGCAAATCATTCTGTACTGTGTCATTTGAATATCTGACAGTTGAATGGCTTTATTTCCAAATTGTATCTCACAATGTAAATGAAGATATAAAAGATCATCCTTATATCTCAGTTTTGCGTCCTATCTGTTCTCTTGTTAGTGGTTGTATACAAATATTTTTACACATGCAAACATAAATTTCCAATAAAGATCCAATTTTTTGGCACTTGCAGGTGATTTTTATTCTCCAATATGGTATAAGCGACAATTCATATTGGATACTTTGTGAAAAAAATGAAATAAAAGAACACTCAGAACTATAAATTACCTTCTTAAGTGACATATTTTCTCATCTCAATTTTTATTTTTGCTTTAACTTTTTAAGTGGCTTTTGTGAGGTTAACACACCACAATAGACAGTTTGATTTGTTTGACATCATTACTAACTAGATATTTGACTTTTGTGTTTATAACTTTCCATTCCTATTTTCTTAGCATTTTATCTATTCATAAATTCTATTTACAATTGAAATACAATTACATATTTTTTAAGATAAAATGATTTTTTTTTCAGGCAGTAGCCAAAAGAAAAAAATGCATGTTCCTGGTTTCCAAATGGATTCTTCTCCAGTCACATTACTGTAAGCAAGGAGTGCTTCAATAGAATCATCCCATGGCAAGGATCTCGAGGTATCCTTTACTTTTTATTCTTTCACTATGTACAAGGGTTAGGTAGGGCCCTGATGCCAGGTCCAGCAGTGTGGTAAATTGAAGCTGATATTTATCTAGTGAGAAAACACATAGGCCAGGATACTATCCAATTAAGACAGCATAACTAAGGTTTGAACTCAATTAGAACAGACATTGTATATCTTAGGTTATCCACTACATACCTCCTACAGTGTGATTATTTGACAGGAACAGGATTTGCCACCTTCCAATAGGACACAGATTCGTTATTTGTAAGATCAGCTTGAAAATGATTTCTGAAACTCATCCCATATCTATTATTGAGTATTTCAAATTCAAAGTTTATTAATTGATTATCAATAAGTTTGCAACTTATTTTCAATTTAAACACTTTTAAAATGTATGATCAAATTTGTCATTAGTGTGAAAAAATTAAATACCATTAGAATTTCCAAAGAAATGATTAGTTCCAATAATACACTTCATTCAACATTTGAGCATTTTACTGTTCCTTACTATTCATAAGAAATGGTAAATTATTTTAATATAAATTATGCTTATATACTAACATGACACAGTGTTTCACTGTATAAGTATTTCTATTAGATCACCAAGACTGTGTTTTCTGCCTGTCACTAGGTATCCTTTGGCATTTTCCTAGTTTCTGATTATGGCTTGGAAAAATAGAGGTGGAAATACTTCTATGACAACTATGGTGAATGAACTTTTCCTTCCAGATTACAGGAAGGCTGGCTTAGAAAACTGTTATGTGAGACATAAACCAAATCCTCAAAGATATTCAGGTTCATATATGTGATGATGATGTGTGGCTCTACACAGAAAAGACCACATCATAGATACAAAAAGAAACTTTCAGGAAATATCCAGAGATAAAACCTTTTTATGTTAAGCTCATTTACCACTGGCTGATTGTGGCTGTCTGGGTTGATCAGGAATCAGAGAAGTACCTTTTATGCAACAGTAACTTCCAGGAAAATGATTCATGATGAAAATGAATGAAGGTCTATGTTCAAGCCAAGAGAAACATTTGCTCAGCAGGAAAGTCAGCCAAGCAGAATATTTGCTGTTCACCTCAGAATTCTGTTCTAGTCATCTTGCATTTAATTATATGATAACAGCAGGGAAGTTCATGCAAACCTAGCTATTGTACAACTTTAGAATTTTGTATGCTTTGGTGAACTTGAAAATTATTCTCAGCTCTTGATAGGTACTGTTCTCATTTGTTTTGTATTTTACTTTTCTCATCTGTCCACCCTTCATCAGGAATCATAAACAAGTCATCAGTGACGAGTCTATAAACAAATATTTTCCTAGTGTGGTAAATACCACTCTGGGGGATTCAAATCGGGGAAAAGAATGTCATAACTAATCTTCTTCCTCCTTTTTTGTCTCTTGTCAAAGAGAATGCTATCATGTTCTCAAGTTCTATTCCCCAGATACAGCATGAGATATGGATGAGCTCCCTCTCCTCCCCTTTCTCTGATCATGTTTGTTTTTGTATTAGATCTGTGACAAAAATTTCTAGAAAGGAGGAATAGAAATAAGAAAAATAAGTCATTTTGAAATTTTTCAAAAGCAAGAAGAAACCAGAAAGGACAGAAAACATGTAATAAGGCAGCATGTATAACACTTAATGACTCCCTAAGCCATTCCCTCCTCAAATTATTGCTACTCAGATTTAGCTTTTAAATTTCACCAGAGATGTTCTCTCTATTCGGCCAAAATGTCTTCTTGATCCTCAGACTGTATGAGATTTTTTTTATCAGGTTCAAAACTCAGAATCATATCTTTTCATTTTGATATGTGTTTTTTCTTTCTTTTTTTTTTTTTTTTTTTTTTTGATAATGGGACACAGGCCCACCCCAGTCCTCCTTTAACATTTCTGAAAATCTCCCAATTCTTTGCTCCTTTGCCTCTAATTACAAAATTTAGCCCATGTTGATGAAATAGAATTTTGTTCAGAAAATAATGGAATTTGTCTGAACAAAACTACCAGACAATTTTAGAAGAAAAAGCATTTTTACAAGGTAAGTTTTCACCAATGGTTGATAAATACTACTGAGTCATCCAAATATATTTACATCTAAAAGTAAAATTATAAGTTCACTGTGTTCTGACCAAAACAGTTGCATCGCTGAAAAACCTTCTTGTTTTTAACTCATGGGACACATGGTGACTCACAAGCTGCCATCCTGCAGCTCCCCTCATCTGTCTGCAAATCAGAACCTTTTCAGCAATTGTTTACTAAGTCTGTAACCTTGGAGCTGGAGGGGGTTGTGGCTTGTAATTCTTGTGTATTTCAGTTCTCCCATTCTTAAGAGATTTGACTGCTTCCTCATTCTTAATGAAACTCCCTGTAGGATCAAAATAAAATGATTTGATCTGGAGGGAAAAGCTAACTAACAGCATATGACAAAATCCAAGACTTCTATATACTTATTTGTTTTTTGCCTGAAGTCCCCCGTTTACACTACAAAATAAGTATGTGATAGGAGAGAGGCCACATCTACACCATTGGTGAGCAGAATCACTCTCTAGAAAATGAACCTGTACTTACTTGCTGAGATTCTTACAATGAACTAATGTAGGACAGAATTCTTGGATAAAATCAGGATAATAACAGGTGATATTAATAAAATACCCTTATGATATGGAACTGAGCTGAGATACTGCTGCTAATTCAGCTGTTGCTGTACTGCTCTTCTGCCCAGGGAACATTATTATAAAAATTAGTCAGTGGCAATTGATTACGTAAAAGAATTAATATTTATTAAGGAGCTTATATGAAACACTCACTGATACAAGATTGAAACTTAGGGCAATTCCTGGAGGATTGGAATGTCCCTCTCAGTGGTGGTGGCAATTCTCCCTCCAAATATTCTGGGAATTAACGGGAAGAGAGGCAGTGTGCAACCAGTCTTTAAAGTAGCTGACCACACCCCATGTAGCGGTCCTCAAGACCTCAAAGCCACATCTCTAGGTCTTGCTCAATAGAACTTGAACCCAACACATCTTCCCCCTTTTATATAACTAAGAAAATTCTAAACTTAAGAATAAAACTATATACAATAGAAACAATTATAAAGTAATGTCTAGGAGAGGGAAAGGCAAATAACATAAACAAGGTCAAACTATAGCTAACAAAGATATTATAAAATGTCTAGAATATTGGTAAGTGGCAATATACAGACATTACTTTAAAACTGATTATCTTGAAAAATATAAATCTAATGCCCAAATACTCTTAGCTAAGATATGAATGGTAGTCACCTTAACTATCTCATCTTCAACTCCATCAAAGAGCAGAGAAGGAAAATATATTACCTGAACAAGCTGAAAGCATGAGCAAGTAGCTTCCAAAATTTAGGAGAACAGCAATAGTCAGCTACCTGGACAGTTACTCACAGTTTTTCCACAAAGTTGGAGCATCTATGTTTTTGGCTATCTAATTTTTCATCTGTCACATATGTGACAAATCTCTTTAAAAGTAGAATATTTTGAGATATTATCTTATCCTCTCTTGGCAGGTTTCAGCAGTCTCTATCTTTTGTCCTGCTTGTCCAGATTTGATCATGTGCTTATTGTCAGCCAGTGAGATAAGGACAGTTCTTTGCCCAATAAGCCATATCTGCCAAGGAAGACAAACTCCTTATGATGTGTTTTTGATGCCCATCACCATCTCAGGAAAGGAATAATCCTACCAGTAGTGATGATGTCTCTCATAGCTGAATTCTGAATGACAAAAGATTAAATGCCATATTCTCTAGGTCTATGAAGTGTTGCAAGACTCCTATCTGTCATATTCTACTATATATCTGAAAAACCTAGACAACATGACAAGCACATGGCCAGGGTAAACCTAAGAGACTATGATCAGTAATTCTTATCATCCTAAAGACTGAAGCTTACATTATAAATATAGACAATTTATAAACAAGTATACTGTTTTTGAATAATTACAATAACATACACATTAAACAGAACTAAATGTATAGTGCTAAAATGACCACAGTATCCTAAATATATCATTATACAAAATATCTAAACTGGTATACAAAATATCTTAAACAATGGTAGCATACACACAGACACACACACACATTATGACTAATATAATTAAATAAATATAGAAATTGCATGGTGGAATTGACAACAATATGTTTAATATGAATTAAGGTGCCAAACAAGGATATTAAACAAGGATAGAAGCAAAAGAAAAATTGACAATTACAGATTTAATTTTGTATCAATGTACAAATTACCTTACGTATATAACATAAATTCAGATTTGAATTTGTAAAAACAAAAAAATTATCTCAGGCAGACATATAAAATAATTTCATATTTGTATCAATATACAAGAATCTGTAACAGTACAAATTGTATATGGCTCATATTTGGCTAATAATTACTTATAGATAGACAAACAATAATCTATCTATATCTGGCCTACCCACTCCCCTTTCTCTTCTTTAAAAGGGATTATTGAGTCTATATTATTGTTCTACTCTAAAATCAAATATAACTTTTAACCACCCTAGCAGAATGATAATTCTCCATAACCCTTAGAAAATAAACTTATTGGGAGAGGGGCATAGTTTTGCATAGGATTGCTTCCTGCTGACTTGTGGGTGAGTGTATCTTTGTAGGGTCATGTAAAAACTAAAAAAGTGCTTAGGTCCCAATGGACTGACTATAAACATCTATAATCAGTCTCAAAGTTTTGGGTAAGGCCATGTGAAATTCTTGTTGGAGTTATAATATGATGGATAATCACAGAAAGCTATCTTGAAACTGTCCTGAATAGTCTGTATTTCAAAAGCAGTCATTGAGTGGTGTACACTTTTTTTTTTTGTTAATATCACAGACCAGGTAGAATTATTGTGGTGGGGCCCATTCTTCTTACTGGATGCTTTGGAGATTGCTTGTAGGAGAATTTGTTGTTACCAGTGGAAAACTTAAACATTGTTAATATCAAATCTAGAGTTTACATTTTCAGGAAAAAGTTGTATTTAAAGAAGGTTTTCATAGGTCAAGAAAAAATAAATACAGAGAAAGATAAGATTAGAAATAAAATTACAATAACAATAGACCCTATTTATCTAGGCTGTCTTCTGTTCCTCTCCAGGTGGCTTTTTAAATGTGTGGCAGAATCTTTTAAATTTTCCTTTAACAATGTGCTTGTGTTTAGAGAAGGAGAAAGTCACTTACTCCAACTGTAAAGCCAGTTTAATTTATCATTAAATCAAGACCACATTTAAAAAAGAAATATCGATGTTAAGCAGTGAAAATTGAGAATTTACCCTGTAGTGCATATTGGTAACAAAAGGACATATATTCCTTTGCTTGGGATTCTTTTATAATTGACTTCCTTTCAGCCTTAGACATCTAGGCATCTGGCATCATTTATATTTCTTGAAGATGTCAATGCCTATCCTGTAAAGACAAAAATAAAACCTTGCCCCAGCCTTGTTAATTGAGTTTTCTTATCATGTATTCAATTGTCTTATCAGTAGATGAGCCATTACTTCTCCTTTTCAAGAGGTGTCTCCTTTTTGATTCAGATCTTTATTAATTTTGTTGGCACCCATAGTTTTTCTTCTCCTGTGGAAACAAAACCAAAACTTCTTCCCCAAATGAAGCACTTATCCCAGCTTCCAGTCTGAGGTTAGCACATGATTGAAGTATGTTTAACTCAGAAGGTTTTTTATTATCATTAATATTATCATTATTATTATTATTATCCAATGTCTCTCAACAGTCATTGATCCTTTCTCATCAGCATTAAGAAAATTCAAGATTAGTAAGGCATGCAATCTCTTCCTGCGTTTTTTTTTGTTTTTTGTTTTTTTGTTTTTCATTTTTCTCCTTTCTGTTTATGGAGCATCTCTTTTAAGATGCAATGAGATCTTTCCACAACTGCTTGCCCTATAAGATTTTGTGGTATACCTGTAATGTTATTTAAATTATAATAACTAAAACTCTGCTTTATTCTATAGAAAAAAATGCTGGGCCGTTTATCAGTCTTAATTTATATAGGTATTCCCATAATGGTCATGACTTCCAAAGGTGGTTAATTATAGAATCAGCCCTTTCAGAGCTCATGGCACTTGTCCATTGTAGACCTGAGTAAATGTCAATGGTATGGTGGACATATGACGTATTTTCAAATTCTGAAAATTGAACTATACCCACATGTGAAATCTTATTTTTACTTACCTTAAGGATGGCTTCCAGCAGGTAATGATGGCTAGTTATAGAAGGAGCAAGTATGACATTTCTTTACAATTTTCTTGGCCTGGTGCCAAGCAATGGGAAAGCTCTTTTTTAATTCTTTGCTATTATCATATTTTTTCTTAAAAGATTCTGAGATCTACAGCACATTTTCTATTAATAACCAATAAATTTCATTAGTATCTTGTGCTAGAGTAATTGAAAGGCCCATGTGAGATCTGATATGTGATATATCTATATGAAATGGATTCTATTTCTAATAATATGTAGTTTTCAAATAATGAGGTTAATTTTGTATTATCAGGAATAAAATCAAATTAGCAGTTTCAATATATAAAACAACTCTTTCTGTATTCCGAGAGCCAGTTACTATGTTAAGAATTTCTGTAAAGACCATTAATACCATAATAATAGCTTATAATTCTGAATTCTGGACAAAATTAAAATGGCTTTGAGCCATTTTATTTAAAGTTTTTGATTTGTAACCTGCTTTTGCTGATGTGTTTGCATTAGTATAAAATGTAGGGGCTCTAGAAATTGGCTTGGCCCATACAACATGAGGAAAAATCTAGTTAGTTTCTTCTATAAATTGAATTATCTTGCTGTTGTGATATCTGTCATTAATTTCTCAAGAAAAATTACTGCAGGCTCTTTGCCAAGATTCATTCTTCACCCATAATAGATCTATTTCTTCATTAGTTGAAGGTAAGACAATGTCTCATGGGTCCTTTCCTGTCAACTGACAAAGTCTTAATTTTCCTATAAAAATCAAATTATATATTTTTCACATATGTTTTTATATTTTTACTCAGTTTATGTGGCAGAAATATCCACTCTAATATATTATTTCCCTTTACATTATAACTGCTGTTGGAGAATGCTTAGAAGGTAAAATAACCAGAATAAAATCAAGGCCCAGATCCACATGATTTTCCTGTGAATCTCATAATTTCTTTTCAACAAAAGACAATTCTCTCTTAGCTTCAACTCAAAACTCTCTTAGACTACACAAGTCTTTATCATCATCTAATGTTTTAAATAAATTAACCAGTTTATTATTTTTATTCCAATAATTGGCCATAGATGAGAAATATCTCCTATCAATTGTTGGAAATTTTTAAGAGTTCACTATCTCTCCAGAGTTGTACCTTTTGGGGTCTAATGTTTTGCATACCTATTTTATATTCCAAATAATTAATAGAATCTCCTCTTTGTATTTTATTGAGAGCAATTTGTAATACCCAATCAGACAAAATTTTCTTTACTTTTTTCCAACATTTTTTCCAATCTACCTATATTTGAATCTGCCAAGAAGATAACGTCTATATACTGGTAAATGATAGATTTGGTGAATCATGTGTGCATAATTTCTAATGGCTGTTGTACAAAATATTAGTTCAAGGTGGGACTATTTAACATTCTTTGTGGGAGAACCCTCTATTGATATCTCTTTACAGGTCAAGAATTATTATAAGTGGTCACTGTAAAGGCAAAATTTCCTTGTCCTGTTCTTGTAAAGGTTTAGTAATGAAACAGACTTTTAAGTCAATAACTATAAGAAGCTATCCCTTAGGTAACAAGGAAGACAAGAGAATGCCAGATGTTGGCTATATTCCAAAATAGCTATTATTAACAGCATCCAATCATTAGGCATTATTCAATATTTTGTTGACCATGAATTTAATTTAACACATATGTGGGATGGATTCCATGGAGCAAAATGGCTTGTTGATGCCCTTTATATTTCTCATGTATATGTTCTCAATTACAATCTAAAAGTTCTGGAGATTCATCATATGTATGCTTTTTATGAATAGTAACTGGATAGATCATAGGAGATAATATGGAAATACCCTTCAGATTCATAACTTTAGGGAAATCATCCCCATCTCCATAAGATATCAGTGATGGTTCTCTTGACCTGTTTTGGGTTAGTTATCCCTTAATATTCTTTTCTGTTATACCAACATGGTTCACCAATTTTTTAAATTTAGAAAGCACTGATTTCTCTAGGGTCTGAATCTCTTGAAGAGCCAACATTTTTAATGACTCCACGAAATTAATAAGTTTCTTTTTCTCATCATTTACATAGAGTTCTACAAATCTACACTTTTCTTGTAAGGACCTAATATTTATGTCCAAGGAGGAAGAACTATTTGAAAGTTTGCCATAAACAATTTCCAGAAAATTAACTTTGCACGTCAATTTATCATTGGCAAATCCAATATTATGCATTTCAGAGAACAATTTTTTATCCTTGGACTTCAAATCTTTTATCAGGCCAATTAATATCTCATATTAGAATGCCAGGTATCATAAGAATTATTCACTGGCAATTGATTATATAAAAGGATGGATATTTATTAAGGAGTTTATATGAAACACTTACTGATACAAGATTGAATCTTTTGGCAATTTTTGGAGAATTGAAATGTCGTGTGGTAGGAATGTTCTCTGTGTACTGTGAATAAAGAACTGTTTTGGCCTGTGTAGAGCACCATAGAAGTGGGTGGAGAATCAGAGCACAAGCAGGTAGGAAGAAGGTTGGAGTTAGCCAGTCGCCCTCTGACCCCGAAGAGGAACAGACATGTAGAGGTACTGGCCAGCCACAGGCTGGGAGCCACGTGGTGGGAAGATTAATAGAAATGGATTAATTTAAAGAAAGAGCTAGCTAATAATGAGCATAAGACATGGGCCAAACAGTGTTAAAGTATATAAGCGTGTGAGTTCATTTCTTTTGGGGGACAAAAGCAGCGGGCGTGCAGACCAGGTTCCAAACTGCCGGCGCCACACACGCAGGGTACAAACCACCGGGCCCCAAATGGGCACCCGGGAAAAACTTTCAACAACAATGTCCCACAAAATATTAGTGGCAATATTCCTTCTGGGAATGCAGGAAACAAACAGGTAGAAGAGGCAGCATGTAAAAGGTCTTCAAAGAAGCTGGCCATAGACCATAAAGAGTTTCGCAAAATCTCATAGCCATACTTCTACGTCTTGCACAATAGTGCCTGAACCCATCACAGAACATAAAACCCAACTGCAAGCCACAATTTTCAGCCAACCACTGCTATCTCTGTTTAGTCCAAGAGATTGTGACCTCACTCACATCAATTCTTTAAGGGTCACATATTTTCAAAGAAGACCACATGCATTGGGCCATACCACTTCTCTCAGTCATTGTCCTGAAATGGCATGATTACAGAATTCCCACAGCATTTCACCATTTTTGACTAAAATAAAAATGGAAGCTTCTAATCCTAAAATAATAAAAACTATATAAAATAAGAAATATTAACACTGGATGTCAAGAGTGATAAGAAAATAATAATCTTAACAGAAACTGAAAATATGCACAAAAACAATTATCAACTAAGGAATACATCATAGATAATACTCAGTGCTTAGAAGATGAATTCAATAGTTGTCCTTTCCTGAAGAATTTAAGTTTTGTACCTTAACTGTCCATAGTCAAGATTCAGAAGAATTGTAATTCTAACTATTTAATCTTAAACATCATCAAAGACTTAAGAAGGAAGATAATGTTACCTGAGTAAGCAGTAAATCTAAGCAAAAAACTTCAAAAAAAAAAAAAAATACAAGGAATGACAGAAACAACTAGCTCCCTAGAAAAAAGCAACTGGACTAGACAATGTTTATATAATTACTACCTGATAACTATTTTTATAGTCTATATTTTCTTATGTTAGAATTAAAATATTTCTTTTTATTTTAGAGAAAAATGTTACAAGGCACCAATAAAAATGAATAACCCAGATGATCCAAACTTTTAATAAGCATCTGTTACAGTTATCTCTGAATTCTTCATTCAAAGCAGCTTTAAGGATGCTAGATGAAATAAACCACCCACACAAAATACTCCAGTTAGGACTTGACCATAATTATAATAATTTTTTCATGGCCCTCATAAGATTACAAGTACACCTAATCAACAGGAATTAAATTAGAGAAATAGGTCCAGATTTTAAAAATATTGTTCTTTAAATGTTATGTTTAATAAATAAATATTTGTTTTCATTGGGGGACTGGATATAATTTGTAAGGTCATAATCAATGTCTTTCTGTTAAAAATACAATATAAAAATGATGACGAAAGGGGTAGATTATCTTGATGAAAAAAGGATAGAGTGGAAAGTCTATTTTAATGCAAAATTTAATTACTAACCTCAAATATTTTACAGTGGTATGAGTTTTAGTTTATTGATTCAAATATAAAGTCAATTTTGGCATACTTTATACATATTTTTACTCTTGTTTAAGGTATGTTTATATAGCTCATTTAAAAATGTAACATATAATTTGAAAATACAGATTAATAGTCATCTATAATAGGCATATTATGTTTTTTAGGTATGCAGAGATATATTCTAATTAGATAGGTAATCCTCAAACATTTAGAAGACCTACAGAATAGGGTACTTAAAATGTCTTAAGAACTTAGACTTTACTTAACAGTGAGACATGTCTGTTCCTGGCAACACTAACTACTTTAAAATAAATGATGGGCATCCAAGAATCTCCTAAAGAAGTTTTCTTTCAATGTGACAAGGATAGCCATTTGGACAAATAATTGCTCTTGCCTGGACTACTTCATAATAGCTGTATAAACTGGACCTGCAGGACCCACAAAATTTGACCACTAACTATTGCCCTAACAAGGCAGGGTGATCCTTCAGGATCCTGCTTCTCAGAAGAAACTATCAGACATTCTTCAGGACACAGAAAGCAGAAACTGATAAACTTTGCCAATATAGCATGGATGGTCCTTCAAGTTTCCTGCTTCACAAAACAAGTCTTCCAGATGTTGTTTTTAATAGCTGTGGAACTATGTTAGGCATCTCCCCTAAGTATATCCTTGGCACTATTCAGGATCACTCCGTGCTGAAGTAAAATTATTTAATGTTTCTCAGATATACACAGTCAATTTAGAAACTACTAGAAACAAGATGTAGAAATAGTTGTGTTTCTCTTTAATCCTAAAATGATTTTTATTTCCAAGAGAATTAACCATCAGGCCATGCTCACATAAATTCAAATGAAAAGGGCCCAAGAAAAGGTACAGATGAGGAGATTCACTCAGTCACAAACTCAAAATTCCCATAAAAACACAAACTGAAAAACATAATAAATACCCAAAAGATACAGAGTTTAAAAAATTCAAGAAAAAAGTAAAATAAGAATACACATTTAAAAATAAAATTATACTTCAAAAAGAAAAAAAATATTACTTCTGGCTATTATCAAACTCACCCAACTTCTATTAATAGACAACTGCCACACTCTTCCTGTCTCATTTATTATAAGTAGCATGACTATGAATGTTTTAATAACTCTGTAAATTAAACAGCTCTATCATTTTTTTAAATTTACATCTAACATCAACTTCCAATGAATATTACATTTTTTTTTTCACAAAGTTATTTTTCTAAAGATAATCTCTCATTATCTCTGTTTTTGACCCATGGAATAATGTCTGAGATACTTTTCTTAACCCTTTTTCTTCTCACCATGAATAACTTCATTAGAATTACTATTCTGCAATATAAGGTCACATTATATTCATGTGCATGACATGCAGCAAAACAAAAATGTCTTTAGCTTGATTCAAATTGCTTACAAAATTGTCTCAGATTTAGTAAATATAAAACACTCTTACCAACCTCCCTAATTACTATCACAACCACATCTGTCATCTTTCTGCTTTAACTATTATATTAGTCTAATATTATTTTTTCATTATTCTCTTCTTTCATTTATAGATATTCTTCACAAAGTCCAAATTATCCTCTATTTCTCTCTCCAGTAGGATTCTTCCTTAATGTAGTCTTCCTAGATGAAAAACATAAAGGGTATCTACTAAACTACTAACTAATTTTGACTGGCAAGTTTTAAAAATTAGAAATGTTCAGGGTGACATTTGGGCATGATATGACTGTTGAAATCCTGTTCTCATAGCAAGCGAAGTTGACTCAACAACACTTGGATGAGTACTTTGTAATCAAGGCTTTGACTTACCGTAACCTACTTCTTAAGTTTGAATTATTGGCTACTGATGGCATTTATTGTGTTCTGCTGTACAGTCAAAGTTGATTTAAGATTGTGATGAATACAAGCCTGTAGTCATATAGAAGATCCTAATTAAATTTAGTGTGTAATTAATTAAAGCTAAAGACATGGATGTGAGACAGTGACTTTTTGAGAAGAGCAAAGGTTTTCAAGGGTAGTAGAAGGGTTGAAGAACATATTTCTTGGTATTTGTGTGGTGGTGAGACTAACCAAAATGTATTGTAGACATGTATGAAATAACAAAGAATAAATCTACTAAAATTTATAATAAAAATAAGCAGAACTTAAAATGTTTTTTCTTACTAGGGTGCTTGAAACACTTTCCTCACTTCTCTATAATAACAATTGTGTTAAATGAACTAAGTAAACACAGAATATCTTCACAGAACTGAGACAAGAAATAACTGTATCCTCCACAGTGCCTATATGGGTGGTTTGTGTAACAACAACAACAAAAAACACAACAAATATGTGCAGAATTCATTAAATGTAATCACTTTCATTATGCTACTGTAAATGTTGTAAGCAATAAATCTAGATGACACTAACTAATTCTGTATCTTCTAAGGGATTTCCTTTGCGTGGTAGGGCTAGGTAAATTTTATGTTTCATGTTTCTATAGTCATTTATCTTACTCATTAGTGTATTTAAAAGTATGATGTTGGTTATTTTTTTTGCTGCCATTGAGGTTCTATTAATTTAAAGATTAATATTTCAAAGTAATTTTAAGTGCATTTTCTGTAATATGGTCAGTCCCCCATATGTGTCCATCATTCAAATAATGCATATTGAAATGTATGTGTGAAATATTTAGCTGAAAATATTCTTTGGGCAAATATATTAGTTTAACAAACGCTAAAATGGTTAACAAATGTATATGAGTTACTCTGTGGCATAGAAAGTTAAGAGCTAAAATATTCCAGAATAAACTAAAATTCTTTCGAGCATTTACATGCATAAAAATATGCACATATAGGCATACTCATATAGGGACAGACATACACATATGTACACAAATGTATATATAACCACATATGCACACATACACAAAAATTCATACATGTACCCATAAGCTCCATATCACACACACAAATATGCACATGCAGATTATATACATCTATATAACTTTGGGGGCATGTAAAGTGGGTAGGGTATATAACATAAAAATCAATAATAACATTGGGAGCTACCTATATGTTTCTCTGTGAATTAATACATTGCTATTGTCATCATAATCCACTTGACAGGAAAAACACTTTTTGCTGATTCATTTTGAAAGGTATTTCTTTAGATTCCTGGCGCATGGTTTACTACAGGGCTTCACTGTCATACTCTTTCTCTACTGCTGCTCTACATAGCCTGTTTTCTTCTGAATCCTACATATTTAAATAATTTTGATTTCTAGCTCACAATAAGACTTGGCATTAGACATCTCTCTAAATCTTATGTTAAAGTAAGTTTTCTTTACAAATCAGAAATATGATACTAATTTTCTTTTTTCTTTTATAATACATATGTTTAACCCTACAGATTTGAAGATAGTAGGTTTCTGGGCACCTAACTTCTAAATGATTTGTGTAAAATGATCAAATTCAGTTCAGGTTTGAATTCTTCAGCATACTTTTCTTTACAACAGGTAGGTAATATGTATATTTTTCTCTTATTTTTAATTTCTATTGTGAGTCAAAAACTAGTATGGCATGTTTCAATTTTCCCATTTTAAAGATGAGAAAAAGGAGTTTTCCTGGAAGTAACATTCATTTATCAGCAGAATGCTTGTAGATGTGATGATGGGAATAGATACATTTTTCAGTGCATTCTATTTTCACTTGATCTCTATTAATATCTTAAAGCTGAGCCTAAAATTCCCCAAAATCTCATTTTGGGAATTCTTGGTGCCTGAAAGTTGAAAGTTCTTGTTTTAGTTGCTCCTAAGACAATACTCTAAAGACCCAGAGAAAGGGCTGAATGCATTGTATTGCATTTTGCTGCTTTTAATTTTAAAAGCAAAGTAAAACATAATCATGGAGGAAGTTTTGCAGTTAGTTTTAATTGCTAACTTGGAGTTCCTGAGAGGAGACTATCTCAGTTCAGTAATTGTTGCCATCAAATTGATCTGTAGGCATTTTCTTGGTTGCTAATTTAGGTGGGGAAAAGTAGTTCACTGTGGGTGGTACCGTTATCATTCTGATGTGCCTAGGCAGTATGTGAAACATACCTGGATATAAACCTGGAACCAATTCATCAGTCCTTCGAATTCTGGCTCCTGTTCCAGTCTCTAGGTTCCTGTTCCTTTCTTTATGTTCCTGCTTTAGTTTCTGCTCTGGCTTCTCTTGACAAGGATGATGATGAACTGAATCCAGTAAGCCAAATAAATAGTTTTCTTCCAACTTGGTTTTTACTTCAGCAACCAGTTATGTGATTTTTTTTTTTAATCATTAATGTGCTTTTTCAAGGAACAACTCTGAGTCACCCAGTTTAATAAGACAATTCAAAAAGTGTCACTGAATCCTGAGAGCTGTGTATTATATCCATGGTTCTTCACAAAATTTGGATAATTATATATTCTACTTGAACAACTTTTCCCAGCATCTCAATAGCCTCCTAAGCTGTCAAATGTAATAGGACAATTATAGAGCTATTTGTCTAAAAACAGTATTTGTTTATGGCTGTACTGTTGAAATCTGTTATTAGTTTTTGAATAAGGGAGACAAAACTAAGCCTGTCATAGGATTTGGCCATCTATATTGTTAAAGTTTCGAGGCCTTTAAAATGTAGACTTTGTATAACAATACTCTACTTTTATTTACATAACCATTCTTATATAATTTTTACACAATTTATAACCCCAAGAGTTTAAATATAATACCAGAAAATAATCTTTCCCCATACACAACTTTATTCTGTAGCCCACCCTTTCTTCCTTCCTTTCTTCCTTTCTTCCTGCCCCTTCCTCTTTTTATTCCTCTCTTTGTCTCTCTTTCTATCTTTTTATTCCCTTTCTTGCTCCCTTTCACACTTTAATTCATTCATTTATTCTTTCTTTTTTCTGCCTTTCTCTTTCCTTTTCTTCACCTCTCTCTC